>JASSUY010044175.1:0-13915 GCA_032466535.1 Forpus xanthops
TATGGGAAACCTTGTTTTAGGAGGGCTACTAAATCTTATTATCACATCACAGACTTGCAACACAAACATTGTAAAAGCGCTATTACCACTTCACAGACTTGCAATTCAAACATTGTTCTCTAAGTTAGGCTAAAAGTATTTTAACCCCATGTTTTCTAAACACTTTTCTTATACTCAATGAAGTTATGGATGGCGACTTTTTATAAACATTGCCTTGGATATAATAACTCAGTTTCTCATACAGTTACTTTCTACCCATATTAATGGTTTGTTTCATGACTTTCCATATTTTGTAACAAACTATCACTTCTCTATTTCCTTTTTTAACACGAATCATAATCTATTCTATCGCAGTACTGTTCCTCCCGGTGCCACCCCCTCTGAGTCAGCTGCTCACGTCAGCTGAGCTGCTGGCTCCTGGGCAAGGCCTATTGAGGACTTGAGGCTCCCTTGGCGGCTCTTGAGGCTCCCTCGGTGACCCTCGGTGACTCGCTGCTCTGAGTCGAGGCTCCTGAACACTGAGCTTCCCCCCGCTCAGGTGTTAAAGGCGTTGTCTCTCGAGCTATTCCCCTCAGCAATTCACTCTTAACTCTTTTGTTGTTGTTGTTGTTTCTTTTTTCTGAGTGTGTTAGCAGGAAATGAATTAATTTTTAATGAGGTCAAGTTCATCAATGCACAGTAGCCTTATTCTGAGAAAAAAGTTTGGCTCTACAGGTGGAAAATGGAGACTTCAAGAAAAGGTCTTGGTCAAGACCAAAAAGATACAAGTTTTAGGCCTGCATTACCCCATTTGATTAAAACCAAAGCAAAATATATTTTCTGTTTCTGCAAAACCAGATATATTTTTTTTGTAAGAACTATATTCCATAATTCAACCATAAAAAAAGAATTTCTGTGCCAGCATTCATTAGTTTGGATCTTCTTATTTTTATACTGAAGTAGAATAAAGTTGCTGAAAACAAAATAAAAACTCTGATTTACAGTCCCCATCAGATTTATCCAGAGCATCTGAAGCGGTCACCTTCCAAGGTGTCTGCCAAGCCATTCCTACTGTGCTTGCCATCCCAGAACAGTAAATATGTAGAGACCAGGTGTAGGGATTAAAATATGCAAATTGGGAAAACCCAGAAATGTTCTGACTTTTGTTTGATTTATTCTTTGGTGGAAAGGACAATCACAAGTGCAAGAGATTTAATTTTATTTCCTTTAATTTCATTCTTCTTCATCTTCATTCTTCTTTCTTTCTTTTTATTAATGTTATTCCTTTCCTACTTCTTAAGGGAAATCTCAGATCCCATTAGAAAACAGATTTAGCTACACAGAAAAACACAGAATGTTCATTCTGGCAAATTGCTCCATTTCTCTTCTGTTCAGCTACGTTAGCTGCTGTTACATTTCATTGTCCCACATCAGATCCTGCTCCAGAATTACAGAAATATGTTAAATATATCAAAAGAACCAATTAGTATTTCAATTTTTGCTTTGTTTCTTTTATTGATCTTTCTTGGGTTTAATACCATAGGCTTGAAAATCAACTTTTTCCTGATTCAACTCAATGAGTTTTGGAATTGCCAGACAATTAGATTGTCAGTTTATTGGGAAAAAGAACAATTCTACTTCTGCACATATATTGGAATGAGGAAGCCGATTAAAAAGCTGTTAGCCTGGGTCAGGATAGTCCTTAGGATTTTCTTCTGAGTTAGAGTTTCAAATACATATAGAAAAAAGAGAGGCAGTAAATAAATAGAAGTGCTGACATGTAAGCAGGTTATTAGAAATCAAAGGGTTAAATATTTGAAATCATAAATGAAAGAAATCCTGAGTAATATCCATTTGAGATAAAAATACTTTTCAATAAGTAGTTTTTTTAATTAGAAATGTTCTTCCACTTTATATTTTAAAGGGGAAACACTATTTCCCACAGTCTATTTCCTTCTTTATCTCCTAGTACCGCAACCAAATATTTATTGGAAAAACTTATGTATTTTAAAAACCGAACAAAAAAAAACTACACCATACTAATCAAAGAAAGAAAAAATAAAAACTCTGAAGCACCCAGAGCATGAACATGCTTATTTCTTTACATGTACCAGCAATTCTTACACTTTAGCACTACCTGTGCAGTTTTAATTCCCATCATATTTTCTCCCACATTTATGACTTCAGGTCATGCATTAAGGATGGTCTGGATAATGTCATATTCAGCAGGGAAGATGAGCCTTGCACTGCAGGCTTCTAGGTGGAAGATTCATGCCATCACACTTCCTAGAATATCTGAGGGATGCAAGCACAAATCTATTGTACTTGAGGGTATCCACCCTGATTCTGTTATGCTTCATCCCAATTGCCCGATCCAGCAAAAAAAAACATTATGTTGCCCAATGCTTCTTTCTAAACCATGCTTAGACCCAACAGGTCAGGAAGTAAATGCTAACTTTTTGCACAGGAACTTTGGGCATAATAAAGAAACACCATGTTTTCATAAAGAGAAGGATTAAAGGTAGAAAAGGAAATGTATTCTTTATATATGCTGAGAGCAATAGAAAATTCTCATCAGAGAACTCAAAAAAACAACTGACCCTTTTTACTTAGTATATCCTGATTCTTATAATTACGTGGAAAGCAAAAATAGCAGGCAAATATGCTGTAAGCAGGTCATCTGTTTCAGCAGTTGCAGCAGCAGATTTTTATGCAAAATCTGAGTGTATATGCTGAGTTATAATTTAAACCCTTATTGGGTATGCAGGGTTTTGTTTATCTTATATTGAAGATAACGTAGTTTGCTTCTCTTAGGATTCACACCTCAATAAAAGGATTTGTTCCAATCTCTGTTCTTAATCAGAATTATTATAATCATTATACAGTATGCTTGGAAAATAAATTAATAAAAACTAAGGCTCATGTGCTCTTAAGTAATATTTTTTCTTTTTTTTTTTTTCTCCTTATTAGCTCTTACAGATTGTTATATGGAACTTTTAAATCTTAAGTGCTTAGATACAGTTCAATAGTTCAACTAATCTCAGCATCTGTTATGTTGAGATTTAAAAAAAAATCATTGTAATTGTTTTCTTCTTTGTTTCAGTTCCACTTCAGCATTCTGAAGGTGTGAGGTAGACACTGGTGGGTTGGGTTTTTTTCCTTTTGAACTCTTGCATCTCTCCTTCTGCAGAATTTATTTCTGTTGCTGCCCTGAATATCGAAGAAGAGGTTGTTGTTTTCCATTCCTAAAACATATATCTGGTTGGTTCAGAACCAAATCCCTGGTGGGGAATAGGTTGCATAATGTACATGGCCATTTTGAGCAGACTGGACTTGCTGAACCTAGCACGAGAGAGCAAGGAGATCACAACAGCAAAGACTCAATGTTTTAGTAGAGACATTGAAATTAGACTGTGAAAAGACAGCCTAATGCAATAGTATGAGCCTTCTTGATAACACATTGGAGGGTTATTATACTAATCTTTCTCACATTAGTTCATTCTCTGTGATTTGACACTTAGCACTTAAGGCCTTGTGACCTCATGAATTAAACAGGCTAAAGCAATGTTGGAATTCTGCCTTAAACTGTTTACTCCATGCATTACTTTGCAAGAAACAATTAGAAAATACTAATGAGCATTCCAAGAGAATCCCTAAAAGTCTTTATTGCTGAGTATCACATGAACAACAGCAGAGAGGGAAAAATTGCTTGGAAATGTTTATAAACTTGATCGTGTCTTACTGCCAGTTCAACCTATATCTGCAGTGCTGCCGGATTCTGATGTCCCTGAAGAAGAAAGACTTAGTATAAATCTGGATAAAAAAGAAAGTCTGAACAAACTATAAAGTCTCATCCCACTTGTGGTAGCAACAGTAAAACAAAGGGAATTGCAATCAGGTATTTAGACTATAATCTATTCAATTTTGTACACATTACTAAAATAAAGGATGAGACCCAAGCCTTATAACCTGAGGCATGAGAAACAGAAGTTGATGAGCAGTGGGTTGAGGATAGGGCAGCATGGGACTGGTGGGCAATGGAAGAAAAGGAACAATGGAGGTTAATTACCACTGCCTGACTTTAGACTTCTAGTATAAGTCCTAAGAACCTCTCAGGGGTGATTCAAAGCTTACTTTTGTACACTTGCTGTATTAAAAGCTTAGCATACAAACTTGGATAAAAAACCTATCTACATAAAATAAGCATACCCACTTCCATCATGTTATTCTGCCTCCACGATTAGAATAACTAGCATTGAAATAACCATAAAGCTTTTTCTTCTATCATATTTATGTCTATGGTGCAATTACTCCCTTCTTCTTTTCAACTGACGCACTGTATGGGTAAAAGATATTTACATTTCTGCAAAGCAAATTTCTTTGAAGTACTACATATGCACAGTTAAAAAATACACTTTGCATCTCTATGCATAAATCAAGATATTTATGTTGAATAGCACTGTCTAACCACAAAACACTTAAGTGTCATTAGCATGGAGAGAATGTGTATTGCAACGTAATTTTAAGACACCTCTCATTTTTTTTTAAAGCTAACATTGTTTTGGTTAAAAAAAAACATTAAATGATAAGCAACAGCTGGTGACTGTGATTTGTGCAGCGAAAATCAGCTACAAAATCTAGGACATTCTTTGCAAGCACCTAAGAAATAACAATGAGCGACTGCTAGTCATGAAGAAAGCACGTCAAATCAACCTTTTTTTCTTCTTCTATAAAATGGTTTGTTAATTGAGCAGAAGCTGGTAACTTATTTTGAATTTGGTAAGACTTCTGACACAAACCTAGAGATTATTTCCCCAAATAAACCAGAGAAATCTGGATTAGATGAAACTACCACACAGTAGGTGCAAAGACAATTAGAAAGCTGCACTCAGGGATAATTTTTCAACAGTTCATAGTCAAAACAGACAAAAGTGGTGGACAGGATCCAACAAGCGTCTGCCTTCATTTTGGAGCTATTTAATACTTTTGTTAATGATACAGATGATGGAATGGAAAGTGTACTTATTAAATCTGCAGGTGTCAACAACCCTCAAGAAGCTGAAGAACAAGACTGGAATTCAAAATGATGCTGAGATACAGAAGATGTGGTTGGAAAAAAATATGATGAAGTTCATTAGGGACTCAGGCAAAGTATAACACTTCACAGGCATAATCAGCTGTAATAATTCAGAATGGGGACCAGCTGCTTGAGCAGCAGTTATACAGAAAAGTATTTAGAAGTTGTAGTGGGTCAGAAGTGAACACTGCTATCCTCCTTCAACTCTTCTCTCCATCATGACTGCAAAACCAGCAGTATACCCTTCAAAACTATATGCTGTTATCATTCCAATATATTCAGTACTGTGGAGGTCTATTCTAGAACAACATATTCAAAAGAACTATGGACAGGACAGGAGTGAGGGTGATCACATACCTGAAAAGCATGATATTTTAGTAAAAACTGAAAAACAATTAAACCATTCTGCCAAAAAAGGAAAAGACTGGAAGCATGCTTGGTATCATTTTTCAAAGAGACAGTGGTAGAATCATAGAATGCCACGTTGGAAGGGAAATTGAGGGTCATCTGATCTAGCATTTCTTGGCAAAAGAATGTTGTAGATGTCTCAGCACCCTGCCCAACAGAATCTTTAAAGTGTCCAGTACTGAGGAATCAAACACTTCCCTGGGGAGATTATTCCAGTGACTGATTTCCCAGGAGTAACTTGTGCCCATCACCCCTCTTCTTTTCCATGTGACTCCTTGTAGAAATGGAGTTTCCACCTCCTTTGTAGCCACCCTTTAAATATTAAAACATGATGATAAGGTCACTTTTGAGTCCTTGGATCATCTTTGTGGCCATTCTCTGGACTCTCTTCTGCCTGTCCACACCTTTTTTGTATAGCAGGGACCAAAACTGAACAGGATATTCCAGGTGTGGTCTGAAAAGCACTGAGTAGAATGAGATGATGACTTCTTTATCTCTCTCGCGATGCCCTTGTTAATGTGACCTAGCATCCTGCTTTTTTTTTTTTTTTTTTACTGCAGCTGCACACTTTTTCACTCATATTGAGTTTGTTGTCCACTAGGACTCCTGGAGCCCTTTCCATACGGTTAATGTGATGCTGAAAATAAGAAAGGAATATTCATAGAGGACAGGACTTTTTGTCATTTTCTGTGCCTTCTTCTGTACCAGCTGCTGCATCTGAGAGCTGTACTCTAAGGCTGACAGCTATAGAGGTCTCTTTCTAGCAGTTTTAAAAAGGTGTTTGATACACCCTATGAAGAATTAGTTGTAGAAAAAATGTTCAAATCTCTTTCAGACCAAAAATAATTGAGAGAGACCATTAGAAGTCACTAGATCTTACTGGAAACCCTGGCCTCCTACAGCCATCCTTTCCCAGACTTTAGCAGGTTGGAGAATCTGCTTAATAGTAATTTTCAGGTGTTTGATTAGATCAACCGCAGACTTGTGGTTTGAGCAAAGTCCAGAACTAGCTCTTTCATCGCTGGAAACCACAAACATTTGTGTGAGCAGAAGTGATCTAACAACTACCAGAATCCAGTGCTACAAAACATTCTGCTAGACACTATTATTGTGAAATCAGCCCTATACACATCCATTGTCTGCTCAGAATATCATTCTTATGAAATGAGATCACACTTGGACAATATGCAGCAGAGTGAAAAAGAATCAAACATTCTATTTTATCCAGTAACAGTTTTTTACACACAATAGGATTGTTGGAGAAGTAAATTAGGTCTCCAGGGGGTCCTAATCACTAGGCTACAGACTTATGCACCCACTTGTCCTCTGCTGGCTTTCATGAATCTCGAATTACTTTGCTATCCAGTAGATTACTTTCCTCAGGAGGGAGTGAAGAATGGCAAATACACACAGATTCCCTCATTCTCCTACTCCATTCTGCATCTAGACAGTGAAAGCAGCTTTCTCAGAAAATAAAAGTAACAGTGAATCTTTACAGATAGAGGTGGATATCAAACTACACTCTCCAGCTCATTGGAGAGTCATTATGGAAGAAAAACTTAAGGCAGAGAGCAGAAATTGAAGTTATTCCAAACTTTCGATTTGTGTGAAGCTTTCTGTGGGAATCTTTAATGGCCACAGTCCTCCAGACAGGATCCTGATGAAGCAGAATGATCTGGATATCAAATACTACAGCCCTACAAGGACAGAAATACACTGGTATTGAAGACACTACCAACAAAGACAATTGTTACATTTGGTGATTCAGCTTTGTGCTGAGAAGATAGAGAGAGTAACCATTCCTTGCTCATCTTCCTCACATCACTCATGACTTTGCAGCCCTACAGTATTCTCACAGTACCTACCTGCTGGTCACCAAAGCCAGGCACAGCATTGTGTATCAGCACTGGCAGCTTTAGACATAGGTTAATTTCATTGAAATCTTGTTACCTGACAAGACTAAATTAGTACTGTAATTACTGTACACTTTCCCTGTAGTCAATGCAGTGAACAAGGCTTTACACGTGAGTTTAGATCTCCTGCAGTCTAAATGCATTTCTGAGATGTTATTACCCTCCTTCCTCTGACGACAGAGGAATCTTGGCCAGATAAGCAGAGATCCATGTGTGTTCTGCATATAGTTTAACCTTGCTCAAAAGAAAGTTAACCATTCTGTTGATTTCATCCACTTCTTCATGTTTAGAAACTTTTCTGCCAGCAGAAAGACTGCCCCTTCCTTACACCCTTCATATTTCCAAAGTACATCTCAAGGGCTGTAAGACAAACATAAAGTCATAGAACCATAGAATCATAGAATAGTTAGGGTTGGAAAGGACCTTAAGATCATCTAGTTCCAATCCCCCTTCTATGTGCAGGGACACCTCCCACTAAACCATGTCATCCAAGGCTCTGTCCAACCTGGCCTTGAACACTGCAAAGGATGGAGCATTCACAACTTCTGTGGGCCTAAATTTAGGACCTAAATTCAAAAGCCTTCATTATTCAAGTCTTCTTTATGAGATATTAGTTCTACTCCATTCACATCCTCTAATGAACATATCAGCTTAGAATTTCTAAGAATTACGAACAGAAGAAAGCGGGCACTTTCTGCGAAATGGCAATGGATTTTCTTTGGAGGATCAGAGAGAAACATGCAAGCAAGGCTGAGCACTGCTTTGAGGAATTGACCCCCAAAGCAAATCAAAGACAGGGAAAAAATGATATCACAAGATGAGCATCACTAATTTACTAAGCAACACTAATGAAAGCTAAGCTAAAATTTTCACAGAGATTTGTGCAATATTACCCATTGTGACAACACAAAAATTAAATACTTTTGACAAACCAAAATCAGTATGCACATACATTTTTTGGCTTTTTTTTTTTTAGATTAGAAAACCCTAATGAAATTAAAGCTTTTGTATTTTCTTATGTGGATGAATTTGATTGAAGAATCCTAATGTTAAATTATCATTAAGAAGAAGGAAGTACTCTCCACTTCTGTGCAGACATTGCAACTACAGTAGTGAGGATGTGATTTGTAATGCAGACTGTGAGCCGCTAATGAAGCACATAAAGTGAAAGACAAATGCCAGCCCATTCCTTCAGGATTTGCCAACTAAACTCTTCTTTGAACACATTGTAATCAATTTCCATGTAACGGACATTCGCTGCCCACTCTAATGTTGAATTCTTATACATTTAGAAGTAAACATTTTTTGAAAGGATTTGAAGCAGAAAACTCAATTTGTCAGTGACTATAGATAGCAATTAATTCCTTTAGGAGGTGTGAGTCTACAGCTGAAACTGAAGTCTAGACAACAGCAACATCACTGGCATTTTAGAAGTACTGTATTATAGCCTCATATGGCATAAAATGCAGCTACAGTGATTTACACCTGCAGAATATCTGGCTAGCACTAAAGATTTGTTTATGAAGGTAAAAAAAACAAGTGAAAAAAAAAACAAAAAGAAAATCACTTTTCTCTTGGTTTTCCTTTCTTTCTTCTTTACTTCTTTTTTATGGTCTCTCAAAAGCCAAGGAAGAAAAGTGAGAGCAAGCTGCTGCGACTGAAACAAAGCCTGGGATAGCAAATAATTACTAGCAAACAGCATAAGCAAATTAAAATGGAAAGGAAATGCCACTGACTACTACTGTGCTTCATTCTTTGGAGAATCAACTTGGGATGGATTAGCAAAAATGCGCCTTGATCCATTATCATGTTCTCCAGTTCAGCAGGCGAAAACTGATACTTCGGAATGGAGGTAGCGTGAAGTAAATGCTGTAATTTGCGACTGTGTGACAGTAAATGAAACTCGGCAAGTGGGCAAGCTATCTGAAGCAAAACAATAATAGCTTGGTGAGCATATTAGGCAGCCCTGGAGGAGAAAAGATGAAAGATTCAGGCAATAAGGAGAATGTATGTATTTTAGGTGTTAGACAGCCCTATTCTCCGGGCATTACAAGCAATAAGAACATCTGAAAAGTGCATGTGGGTTAGGACGAAACGTATTTGCCCCTGGTAAATACATTTTCCAACAATACCTTGTTGAGAAGAAGAACTAAAAAAAATATATTATCACTCTAGCTAGTAGATTATGTTCAGATGGCATCTGGCTAGAGGTAAATTGTGTTATGAGACCTTTGTCTAGTTTTTATGATTTATAGGTTCAGTTTCATCAGATCTAGGATATAGCATTCATTGGGTACTACACACTCTGAGAATTTATGTTGCAGAGCTAAACATCATGTCTGTATATCTTTTCTCAGTAATCTCTGATAATACCCAAATGGGTTTTTTATTTTAAACATCTGGACAGCCGTATGGTTCATGAGAATTAAGGTGCTAAGTGAAGAAAACAGCACAACCATAAAACCTTTTGAATAAACAAAGCTTTCTTTGGAACATTAACTCCTTTACAAAGAAATCTTCTCTGTTCCTAAAAATGCACTCCGTACTTTATGTCTTAATCTCAAGGTAACACTTTTCTCTTACAAATAATCTCAAAGCATTTAATGGCACCATTACTGTAGAAAACTATGAGATATTTGCATAAAAAACACATAACCAGAAAGATATACAAAAACAGCTCTATTTTTTTTCCTTCAGCTTTTGTCTTTGTTTCATACTAAAAGCAACAAAATACTGTTCAGCAGGGTGTTCTCTTCTACTCAGTAATAACACTGTCAGCATTGTCATAAAAATGGCTAAAGGTGTAATTTAGGGAAATTTGTCTGCATACTAATAATTGAGTTTCTATTTGTTGACACTGAAATCCAGAAAAGAGGTACTGATAATGCAGTGTATTCAGTTCTTTGGTGAAGCCTGTTTTTACATGTGTACATTTCTATGTCAGTGTATGTCTGCATCTGTATAGCTCAAAATCATATATAAAAATATTCATCTATGTATAAATAATAGAAAAACGCTGAGATAGCTACTCTCAAGTCATATAAAGAAACAAAAGCCATTGCACACTGTTTTTCTTCCAAACTATTTTAGGGATTCAAATATGCTTCTATATTTTAGAAACATAAAAATATATTTTTATATATATGCATGTACACACATGTATGAGATAACAGCCTTTAGTAATACCAAAATATCAAAATATGAAGAACTGGATATATTGCTAGCCTTCTTTTTTCTTTTTTTTTTTTTTTTTTACAATGCACTTCATGAATGATTTTATTTCTATTATAAATATAAAACTGTAAAATAATTTTGTTTGACCTTACTGAGGAATGTCAGTCATAACTGAAGCTTGAGTATCACAAACCTGTATTCCTGAATTGACTTATTCACATGTATTTAAGTCTGTTACATGCAGTGGAACAGGATGGATAAGTAAAGCTGATTTGGATAAGCATGATTTTCAACATTAGAACCTGTATTTTAATGTGTTACCTGGGTCACACTTGACCTATATTTTATCATCTGTTGTAAAAGGGCTTCCTCTGAATTTCTTTGGAGGAAATTAGAAAATTTTGTGCTGGTGTAGAGATCTTTTCTGACTGCTCACATTTAGCATTCTTAATACTGAGAGCTTAGTTGTGCAGGTATACCTACAGTGAAAAATTAATTAGATATACATAAGAGATTTATGCAAAAGGCGGTGTTTACAGTTCTCCAACTTTTTTTTTTTTTGTCTGAAGATATTATTAAAGCAGACTGTCTAGTTTTTAGTTGGATTTTATTTAATTTTTGGCAAGAATGATTTTGGAAATGTTAAGGCATTATTTTGCAGGAGAATAAAACAGATGGTTGTGGTAAGATTGAACTAGTGTGGTTCTGATAAACAGTAATTCCCACAGAATTTGATCAGTACAGAGGCATAGCTTAGAAACAGAAGAATCCTAGTTTCCCTGTGTATAACTGAACTTGCATGAATATATGGTAGTTGCTGAATAGTGCTGATACTTTTGGAATGATCCCATGCTACTAATTATCATTACTTTTGTGAACAAGCCAGTGATAGTCCACTGAATGGGCACTAAGATGATCAGACTCTATAGCACATAGCATATAAAGACAGGCTGAAGGAAATGGAGCTACTCAGTCTAGAGACAAAATGGGTAAAAGTGTCTGTAAAGGCACTCATAAAAGTATCTCCAAAAGACAAAAGATCCAAGCTTTTCCTAGAGGTATTAAGGAGGAGTGCTCAAAAACTTCAAGAAAGGAAATTCTGGTTGGAAATGAGGAAAAGTTTTCCCCCAAGAAGCATGATGGACTATGGCAAGGCTGCGGTATCTCCATCTTTGGAGATTTTCAGAACCAGAGTGGTCAAGGTTGTCTGCAGCCTGAATTAACTTTGGTGGAGTTAGCCTTACTTTGATGGAGGAGTTGGGCTAGAGACCTCCACGGGTTCTTTCCAATCTACCTTATAATGTTTTTTTAGGTAACTGAAGAACATAAATATAGTCTAATTATTCCAGGTTCCTTTTACAGTTGAAAGAAAGAATACTCTTATGGAAGAATTAGTCCTTCACTGGTTACAGAAGAAGCCAAGCTCAGCACATCTTCTAACTTAGGTTTTATTATTAGATATTCAAAGCTTTGTCGAAACCAGATGCTAGTCTGCTGGTCTGGAGAAATACGGGCTTGGAGGGAATCATGACTAATGACTTAACCCTAATTTAGCAGAGCAAGTTTTGCCTTTCTGCTCATCTTCTGAGGAAGAGCTGTGACTGGGCGAAGAAGAAGAAAAGAAAGCAGTCAGGCACACAGTACCAGCAGTAAACTGTGCTGAAATGCAGTCTGTGACCCAACCTGAGCCCTGCTGGTAATGAAGAAAACACAAAGCATCAGCAAGCAGCCCAAACTGAATCCTCAATGCAAAGGCTCTTTTTTTTTTTTTTTTCTCTCAAGTTCACGCTCTGTGTTTGCTTCTACAAATGCACGAAAAGTATTTGTCCAAAGATTAGAAACTGCTCTAGTGTACAGGGATTTACAGAAAATAAGGTCCTTCTGTTCAAGGTTTTGAACCTTGTGAAGTATTTATTAATGAAAATGGGAGCAAAATGAATCGTCTGGATCATAGACTTTATATAGATAATATACATTTTTATGAGAGAGAATTGCTCTTCAAACATAAATTTTACTCTGATTTCTACAGAAAACTAAATCTCCACTCTAAAGACAATTCCTCATTTTATGAAAAGCTGGGGCTGAAAGCCTCCTTCTAGGTTGTAAGGTCTAAGTATTTGCTGAGTGGTGTGAAGAAAGGCAAGAGACTACACATCTGTGTACACATTTTCAGTTCTGACCTTTAAATCCTGAGTATAGCCTTTTGTGTTTTCCCCAAGGAGGTGGCTAAGGTCATAACAAGCAAAAGAAATCTGGATGCATTTTCCTGTATTTTCTGCCATGCATGAAAGGCTCCTGCTGCCCTCAGTACGTGCTTGTAAGTAATGGGCTGCTTGAACATAATACTTCTTTTACTTCAAATAGCTCCACAGTAAACTAAATTGGTTGACTTTCCTGAGATTTACCTCATCAGCTGACCCACAGCTTGAGGTGCAGTATCAGGGAAAGTACTGAATTGCTTCTTTGGAAAGCTAAGTGGAAAATAAAGGAGGCTGTACAGCATGAGGAAGAAATTCTTTACTGTAAGGGTGATGAGGTTGCCCAGGGAAATTGTGAATGCTCCATCGCTGGTGGTGCTCAAGGCTGGGTTGGACATAGCCTTGGGTGGCATGGTTTAGTGGAAGGTGCCCCTGCCCATAGCAGGGGGTTTGGAACTAGATGATCTTGAGGTCCTTTCCAACCCTAATTATTCTATGATTCTATGTACTGTAAAAGTCCTTGCAATACCAGATGAACGATGTCTTATAGGTGTAGACACACTCTGAAGAGCTCTGAAGGCAAAGGCAAATGACTTGTGTGTAGCAACAGAGAAAAGGGCAGCCAGAGAAGGTCATTAGACATGTCCAGGGCAAGAGTCACTGGTTTACAGCTCAACTGGAGAGAATGTCTATGCCTAGGCGCTGGCCATGGTGCTGCAGGGCGGCCTCGGTGTGAGGAGGACGCCGCTGAGCCCCTCAGCCAAGCTGGGGCGCCGGGGGGGAAAACAGGTTCCAGCCAGGGCCAAAGGTGACTCAGGCAGAGGAGGAGGAAACCAAGGAGGGACCAGCTGCAGCAGGACCCTGAGGGAGGACGGAGGAGGAGGTGACAACTGGGGTTGTATCTGATTCACAGAACAAATGAAGAACATCTTTTGACATGTCCCTACTGCTGACTACCTGCTGGCTGTTGCTTGGAATGACTGTCAGAAGTTGACTATTTCACACAGGAACACTGGGAAAACATGGTCCCAGGGAATGCACCCAGAAAACAGGCACATACTATTAATGAGGATTGACCTTGTCAGATTTCCTCTTCTTTGCTTTTCTTCAGCTGTCTGTTGCAAATGAAAAATGAAAACAAAATCTGGACAGGTTGAAATCTGGGA
>JASSUY010044175.1:13925-32632 GCA_032466535.1 Forpus xanthops
GTGGTGATTTTTTTTTTTTTTTTTTTTTTTTGTTTTTGGTGGTTTTTTTTTTTTTTTTTACTTTGGGTCTTTTTATACTCCTGAGGGGGGCATTTTGATAAGGGTTCACTGTAAAAGTTGTAATGCTTGTTAAAGTCTAGCACAGAACTACCTCTATTTATCATAGTCATGTCTTCCATGGCACAAACCTAATATGACAGAAAGGATTCACCTCTTCCCTTTTGGGGCTTGGATTTTATGTATAGCATCATAGTAACAGCAGAGTTCTATCAAGAATCTGTGGTCTCAGAAACAAAAATACTATTGTTGAGTAAGAACTGGAGAGGAGAAACCAGAGCAGGGTTATCTCTACTCCACCTCAAGTGTTTTCACAGAGATGAGGCAGCTCCAACCTTATTGTCACTTTTATAACAAAGAAAAGGGAGAAGAGAATCCCTCTGTTCTCCTCTTTGATAAATCTTGTATCTTAATAAATTAGATGCTTCTTATTTTGAATGGTTCCAGTTCTCACTGTTTTTTATTCTTGGTAGGGTGATAGCTCCAGGGAGTATTTCAGTAATGACATAGGCATGTTGTAGCTTTCACTTTCTTTTTGGTGTGGGTCTTCTAGGTCCCACACACTCTGGAGATTCCCGTCAGAGTCTGAAGCATATTTTCTGACTGGTTTTTAATGGTTTTGGAACAACATGATTTTTTATAATAAATATTAACACTATGAAATCATTAACATTCAACTGGTCTCTATCACAATCCCAAGGTCCTTTTATGACAGATTATTTTCCAGCTGGGAGGGCCCCAGGACATAGTGGTACATGGAGTTGCTCTTCCTCAGGTACAGGACAGTGCAGTTCTTGTTGAACTATAAAAGGTTCCTTTCAGATAATTTCTCGATCCTGTTGAGGTTCCTCTGGATGGCAGCACAACCTTCTGGTGCATCAGACACTCCTCCCAGCTTGATGTCATCAGAAAATGTACTGACAGCACAGTCTGCCCCATTACCTGTCTTTTAATTAAGATGTACACAAAGAGAATAAACAGGCCACCAAAAGAGGTGATTACCCCATTGTATTCAGTATTTGTGCGTCCTCGCCTTGAGTACTGGGTGCAGTTCTGAGCTCCAAAGTTCAAGAAGGATGTGAAGGTCCTTGAATGTGTCCCAAGTAAGCCAATAAAGATGCTGAAAGGGCTTAAAGGAAAGTCTTATGAGGAGCAGCTAAGGACTTTAGGCTTGTCTAATTTGAGTAAAATGGGCTGAGGGGTGTTCTCCACAAATTTTCTCACCTGGATGTGTTTGTGGTTTGTTATTAGTATTATTAATTAAGCAAAATATATTATCTTGAGGTCTAGGTATTACAAGCTTAAGATTTATGATATTTTGGCTACATATATAATTGATTGGCTCTTCTCATTCTAAGATGCTGTTGAAAGTGAATCAGTCTCTTTGGATAGTGGTTAAGAAAAAAAAAGCGCTCTTTATTCCAGGCTGTTTTGAAGAGAGCTGCCCTGTTGTCCTTGTCCCAAAGTTACCTCACCAACTCCTGTGCTGTTGCTGCTTGTTGTCTGTTGCTCTCCATCGCAGAAGTGGCTGCATTAAATGGATAAGAAAAGTGATTTCTTCACTGGCGGAGTTGACAATTGCCACAGGAATCCTAAGAAGGAAAACTGCTGTATTTGAGGACAATATTTTGGGTTGAGATATATAAAGAAAAGATAAAATCACCACTGTTTTCAAGGAACATTTTGTTTCACCACCTTCACATGACACAAAACATCATGCTTTGTCTCTCCTGCTGCAATACGGTGAGTGACATTTGTAATAAAAAGTGATTACAAAAGCAAACCAATGGGATGCAGCCAGCACGATTGTGTTGATGGCTCCAAAGTTGCTCCAAGGATTGTCAAGCAGTTAAGCTGCAAATGGGCTATTTGCTATGCCATGCTCCTTGACATAAAATGTTCTTTACATTGCAAGACAAAGAAGGAGGACAGGATAACACTATTTGCCTTTTTATTGACATTTCTTTCCTGCACAAAAGCATATGATTTAGGCTCTGTTTTTGTTTTGGTTTAAATTATTTTCCAAATAACTCCATGACTCAGGAAACACAATAAATGGTGGGAGTAATGTACACCTCCAGAATGCTGTGTATGAGAACGCATTATTTTGCATCCAGCATATTAGCTCTACACTGGCCTTTGTTTCCACCACATCATTCACAGTACAAGTTAATTACATAGTTTCAGTGTGCTGCTTTCTTTCTTACCACACTAGATAATGCAATTCTGAACTCATTTAAGCAAAGTACGTGCTTTTCTCCCTATTATGCATTGTGCCAAACAGCAAATAATAGTAATTAATAAAAGCAGAGCAGAGTTTGGCAAAGTCACTTCTTCTTTTATTAATAAAGAAAAACAAGATTCTGTTCAGCACAGTGCAGGGTGCTCCTTTGCAGTTCCCAAAATTGGTCATTGCCAATCTCTTCTTGAGGCAGGCAGGCAGTGGCCCTGAAGACCTTAATTTTGTTTCCTCAGTGTACCCCAGAATTAGTTTTTCTATGGCAGAACATGAAAACTGCAAACACACTGCTGAAACCTACTGAAGCAAAACAGCTATTACCAGGTTTATCCTGCTTATGAATTTGCCAACGGAACTGTTTCTCTGATCTTCCTCCTCTTCTGTCAATTTAGTCTGATCAACCAAACTGCAGTAATCGTCAGGGCTTCCCCCTTTTGCCACAGTACTTGTTTAAACATTTCCCCATCAGTTCCAGACTACATACACCAATGTCCTTTTGCCTACATAGTTAATTACGTTTGTCGACATTCCAGAGATGACATCTTAGCATCTGCCAATTCCCAGGCTGGGGTTTTGCTGTCTTTTGGAACACGTAATTGACAGTGGGGTTGTTAACATTCAAAGGAACATAGCAACCAGAAATTTTTTGTATTTCATTTCTCCTACACCAAAGACTGGCTTGGTCAGCAATGACTGCTTCCTCTCAGTAGACTGTGCCATGAAGAAGAATGGGCTTCTTTTGCTTGCCTTTGTTAAGAAGGTTCTAGGTAGTAGCATAGGTACCTAAAGAGAATGATAACCACCAAATGCGAACTCAGAAAAGAAAGCAGGCTGCAATTCCAAAAATCCATTAGAAACTGGGTGCTCCTAAGGTTTATGATCTGAGAGAGGCCAAGAAGAAAGAAAGTAGGAGAAGGATCTCTAAGTGGAGAAACTTGTCACACAGGCGTGCTGGAAGAACAGAGATTACTCTATCTTGCTATATAATTACCCCTCCATAAGACGTACATACTGCAGAGCTGTGGAACACTGTTGTAATGAAGTTCTCTATCACCAGTGCCAAATAACTCATTTCACTAACTTAAAGTTATTTCAGGTTGTTTCAACTTCTATGAAATACAGAAGACATCATACAATAATTCTAAGATTACGTCATGCGATAACTTTAAAATTACGACAAAAGCTGAAATATCTGATGATAGCACGTCTTAATGTAGACCTCTCCTAACACATTGTGCTTGTAGCAGTTAATTACGTAGTCATTAGTGCTAATGTATTATACTTTGGGTTTTGTTTAAAAATAAGTGGGTTTTAGTCCAGGAAAGTAATTGTTTCATCATTCATTTTCAGTCACAAAAGCCAAAGGTGCCTTTTATATGAATAACTTAGCTCCACTCTGCTAGCATTTAAATGGTCAAGTTAGGCTTTAAAATAAGAAGCATTTAGACAAATGGCAAGGAATTTTCTCTTTGACTCACATTAATTCTTTTTTTCTTTGGTCTGACTTTCATTAAGGAAATGAAACAGGTTAATAAACAGCTGAGAGCTGTGGTTTGTTTCTTAATGGAAGTTCTGTTTCAGAAAAAAAAAAAAAAAAAAAAAAAAAAAAGAAAATAAAATAAAAAAAAACAAAATCCCAACACTAAATCTGTAAAAATGTGCAAAATCCACAGGTTTTACATGGTCAGAGATTTCTATTACTTCTTAGGAAAAAAAAGCCACTGCTATGTCAGGCTGATTTTATATAATATATACATAATAGGTAATATTATGTTTAGAATCATATAATCTATGATTCTATATTCCATATCTATAATCAATGATTCTATGATTCTATATCTGTGATTCCATATTCTATATCTATAATCTTTGTTTCGATATAAAATAGAATGTATTCTATATAATTATATAGTTTTTATATAAAATAGAATATATTCTATATAACTGTATAGTAATTATAATCATTATTATAGACATAATTATTTTAAAAATTATAATTATAGAATCATAGATTATAGATATAGAATATAGAATCACAGATTATATGATTCTAGACATAATATTGCATATTATGCATATATGATATAAAACCAGCCTTACACAGCGGTAGTTTTTCTATGTATATATATGTATGAAAAAAATAAGTATTTTGCCTACATATTTGATATGATATTAATTTTCTATCAATCAGATCAAGACCTCACTAGGACCTAAGACCACTGGAGTTACATCAATGACTTTGTTATTGTACAGGTATAGGCACTAAACAAGCTCTATGATTTGGGAAGCCCATGGAAAAAGCATAGATTCAGTGGAAGTCAGGATTCATTCAATGCTTTAACATGTTTGGGTTGTTTATTTAGTGGAAGAGGCAGTCCACAGTTCTTTTAATGGATTTGTGTCCTTTCAGTTCTGTAGCCTCCATATTTAGCCTTAAAAAAACCCCAACACAATAGTCAGAGACATTATCATACCAAATGGAAGTTTTAAACCTAATAGATGCTGTATTACATATTGATATGCATCCTTTCAGATGCAAGTACATGATGATTTAAGTGATCTAAGTAAGGTAGTTTAAATCTGGATTATTTCAAGATATGAACTGAGACTCAGTAGGGAAGCTGTGCAGTATGTACTAGAAACCTATAAAAAGAATGGTTCTGGCCATTTCAGAAAAGATACAAGAACCAGAAATGAGTTGTGGACTGGAAGCAGGGAGAAAATAATTATCTTCCTTCTAACCATATCTCAGTGAAATTGCATATACACATTGAGTTACTAGTTGCTTAGCTCAGTACATAGCTCTTCTTTTGAATGCATTAGCCTCCTTCTTGTCTTACGTAGAGTACACAGTACCTACTTTAAGCTCATATAAAGAACAATCTTGAGCTTTTGTCTGTATGACAAATGCCATTTGTCAACAAAAAAACACTATTATAAAACATACTGATGTCTTAGGAAGAAAGGAGCAATTCAGGAAATCCCAGATAGAGAGATTTAAGACAGCATCTTTAAGTCTGAGTGATTTGAACACCAGTTTTCTGAGAAGGCATACCAGAAATGCTATTTCCCTAACAAATAAGGTCAGAGAATAAAGAGTTTCAGTATTACTGCTTCTTTTAACGAGGAGTAGTAGTTAGCACCTTTCAGGTGAGAGAAAAAGTTTAAAAAGCTAAATCTCAAGTTTTGGCATTCAAATTTGGCATCTTGATAACAAAGAAGGGTTTCTTTTCTTGGTGTGATAATGTCTACTCTCATGGAAAGCATACTAGATACCTTGTTTATGGGTGTTCTTAGTTATAAGCCACATGTTCTAAATGTATTGCTTATTGCTCACGTTATGCTGAAGTGGAAGCATGTTATGCTTGAAGAAGTCTCTCATGGATGTAGTTAGAAGACTCCCAGTGGCTTCAGAGATATCTGAAAGAAGTTTAATTGTGTTAGAAGAACTACAATTTATGCCTTTTTCTTGTTTCTGTCACCTTGTGCTATTTATGTGACAGAGGCAAACTGCCTTACTACAAAACTAGTTAGACTTCCACACACAGATACACACGCCTTATCCAATTTTGCATTCAGCACTTCATGCATTCGTGTTTGTATTGATATAATTCAATTCTTTCTTCTTTCTCTTTCCTTTTAAGAAGTTAGCACGGTTAACTGTGATTGCAGCACTTTCATGCTGGTTTTCAATTTGCAATTGAAAAAAAAACCACAGAAAATGGATATTGAGTTGTATGAAAAAGCATTAATACCTGCTGAATAATTCCTCTAAGTAGAACATTGATTTTTGCAGTACAGGTGCCAGATAAATAAGGACAAAAATATTAATATTCATATTTCAGTAAATAGGGAGGACTGAATTGTACAGAATTTAAAAGGAACTTGAAAATGTTATGCCTGCAAACTCACATGGCAGAAGGCTCATCTCTGTCTTGATTTGATTGACTTTATATCCATGTAGACAAATGATCTTGAACACCCTCCTGGACCCCCTAAAGGAACACGCTATGTATAGACAAGGGAATTCACTTTCCAACCCATTTGCAGTCCAATACCTTGTTCATCTAGGAAGAACACAACACAACAGAACTTCTAGACACTGGGTGCAAATGGTCTATTTCATTTGTTCTCAAATGATTTGGTAGAGGGAATACTACACAGGGAGTGCCTGGAAGGAGGACAGAAGGCTGCTTGGATCTCTCTCTTATTGCAGGAGAAACTGCTGGAAAGAGAGAAAGGGGAAAGGTCTGTGATAGTATAGTAGTTCAGTTACTGTCTGGACAGTAGTTAAACAATCCATAATGAATATCACAGAAAGAAAGATTTCTGAGGTTTTACTGCTTGTGTGGGGAGTTTCTTTGTTGTACATTCTCCAGTTCGGCTTTGTAGTCTCTCAATCACAAGCCCACCTGACCATGACAGCATTAACTGCTTTATGCTTTGGGAGGGAAGAAGGGAGGAAGTAATTATTAAATTTCTCTCCTAGTTGCTGAAAGCAACCTTGCTTCACACTGTGCTGTCACAAAAAAGTAGGAGCCTTTTGCCATCGCTCCGTGACAGAGTATTCCTAGGCCACTCTCAGCCTGTCCATCTTGGCCAGAAGAATGACTGATAAGGTCATCCTTGATGCAGAACCACCACTGATGCAGGAGAACCACTGAGAGACAGGTCAGAAGGAACATGTGGAGAAAATTATCTTCCTTAAAATGCTATGATTTGTTTAGAATTCCTCCTGAATAACACTCAACCCAATACAGGAAGGCTAAGGTGCATATACATGTACTAGCGTTGTCTGTCATTGCAATCCTTATCTAGGTAATCAAAAAAAGCCTGTATTTGTTTCATATTCTTAAAGATCTGGTTCGCCTCCAGAAATGCTAATAATGAATCTGAAAAGAAAGACACAGATATATAAATATATGTATATATAAATTACATGTATTTGTGTCTGTGTACACATAGATATGTAATGTTTAATACAGATAGAAGAATAGACCCTTTCACTGTCAGGTTATCTACATTTAGTGAAATTGCTTAACCAAGAACCTATGGAAGTTCTAACTTGAAGTATGGTAGGTGGCTGGTTGCATTAATAAAACCTACTCCTGTTAATTACCTTGGAATATATCTATGAAGCAATGTTGGATTGCAGGAAAATGTGAGCTGGAAAGGTCCTGAAGGATACGTTTTCCCCCTTTATTAGGGTTCTTTGGGAATGGTTACATAGATATGTAGATTTCAACTAAAATTCTGTAAAAATCTGATCAAGAGAAGGTAATCTGGGTTCAGGTTACCACTTTTAGGTGTCTACAAGGGAACTGTGTATCTAATAGACAAATATTTAAGATAGACATTTGCTTAAACATAAAAGAGTTTACTCTACTTACACTACTGCTAGGTGTAGTACCATCAAGCTTCCCTCCTGTTGCTATTTCAAAAGAGAACAAGTCTCCTCTAGACCTTATGCCATACCTACTAATCGCATGCAGATATCGGAGATGCCTGTCACAAGCTCAAACTACCATTTGACAGCACATAACAGAATTGCATACATTTTTTCCTACAGAAACAGAGCTTTGATTTTTGATTCAATTTCCCAAATGTATCCACCATGTGTGTTAACACCATTTTCCAAATTGTGTTGACACCATTGGAGATGCTCCCATGTTATCATTCAGGAAGGTCCCGTGTTTCCTGTAAGTTTCTTTGTCATACCTTCAGGAGACTATAACCTTCTGAAACAGCAACTGGAGGACAGGCTGTTTCCTCGAGGACATCTCAAGTAGCAGTAGGAGTCCACCTTCAGCATGATTTATATTTATTTGCCTCTGGTAGCATTGTACCAGTGTGATCTCATACACACCATCTGAAAGCACAACGGAATTACAGCAAGGATGATGTGAAAACATTTAAATGTTGAATTGGTATATACGGAATGATAGGTGATTTTTGAGGATACACAAAGAAAATTCAGCTCTAGAGGAACAACAGAAAGCTTTTAGAGACATTTCATCTGTTTTAGCTGATTACTGTTTTTCTGTGCTGTGAATTAGATAGATCAGCATCCTTACTGTGCACAGCAGAATATTATTCAGGTTTCAGTCCGCAGATCCCCTAAAATCTTCCAAGTTGAATTGGAATATCTTGCTGTTGTCAGGCTTGTCTTTGTTTGAATTTTTTTCATGAGTTGAAGCACTATTTACCTTTGAAGTTATATCCCATTACCTCTGACAGTTTTTTCTGAGGACCACTGAGAATAAGATTATTAAAGTTTATCCCTGAGAAAGAATGGGCTTTACTAACAACTGAAACAAAAATTTGCACATATTTCATACTTGAATTCTGCCTCAGTGTGCTTTTCTTTGTATGAAAGAGTGTGGGGAGAGTGTACAACTCACTCTAAAACATTACCTGTGTACCCACTAATGGAAGCAACACGTGCCATTTCAAGCAATGTAATAACCTCTTTCCCAGTGGGAAATAAATGAAATGGAAGAATGGGTTAACTGTGGTTTGTAGAGCATACCAATTACTAGCAACTTCCCACTCAAAATCAAAAAAGTTTGGACTAGTCCAACTATTCCTTGGGAAAAACGGACAGACACGAACTACAGCATTCTGGAAATATAGAGCTTTCTTCAATAGAGAAAGCAACAATGCAGAAAAAGCACTCTTAAAAATAGCTAATATAAGTAAAAGGAGGAGGTGACTCAATAAGCGGAGTCAACTGAAAATGCCTAGCAGGTTCTGCTAAATAATTCAGAGGTGGATTTTGGGATCAATAATTAAATACTGTAGCACACTAATCAGTTTTGTGATTTGGGTTTTGTTGGGGTTGTTGTGGGTTTTAAATCACCATTTACAATATGTACAATTGTGCAAATACTAACTCTGCTTTAATATGCCAGACTTCAGTCAGAGTTACCACTAAAGCACCTTTGAAATTCAAGCCATTCTTTTGAGAAGCCAGAAATATATAACAAACTGAATCTGCTCAAGTTAATGTGTGATTGCATGCGTATTTCTGTCTTTTATATATCTCCCAGCATTTTGGATCACTTGCTGACTTGCTTTTCTTCCATCTTTTTTTTACCCCCAAGAACGCGTGTTCACCAGTTTTAATGCACAAATGTTCTGTTGTTGTTGCTCCAAACACACCCCTTCAGTTGCTAATAAATTTAAATGCTTGTGCTCCTGATGGTTTCTGTTTGCTCTTGATTCAGTCACAGAAATCCATCTGTAGCAAGGAGTCTGAAAAG
Source organism: Forpus xanthops (assembly GCA_032466535.1). NCBI lineage: Eukaryota > Metazoa > Chordata > Aves > Psittaciformes > Psittacidae > Forpus > Forpus xanthops. The sequence continues at coordinate 23,484 of JASSUY010044175.1, forward strand.
AGCATGCAGCTGTTTGCCAAGCAGATAAACTGACACATCATAATTTTGATCTTTTGGCATCCTCCTTTGATTTAGTAGTCATGTGGATACCATGGCTTTCTAGACCAGTACTTTGAGAGCTTGAAGTCCACTTCACTATTGATTTCCCTGTCTTTTTTTTTTTTTTTTTCCCTCTTTTCTGTTGTCTCTAGGCATATTTGTGGACTTTGGAACAACCTAATGATGCAGCAATCACTTTCAATTTGCATGGGGTTCTTTTACTCCAAGACTTGGTAGTGGTTCCTCTTTATACCCTGGCTGAAATGTGTCAGAAGCTTTACAAGCAAATAAACAAAATCTAGCCTTGGCTGTTAAACTGGAATCAGTCCCAAACATAATCACTCTGAGCACATAATAATAGCCCATAATTGCACTGTGCTGTTGTTAGGGTTTAAGTGGCAGCAGAGTGAATCCTGGATTGGTTACTCTGGACAAGGGTGTAACTAAGAGCTGAATTCTGCTCTTGGGTGTGAATTTTTAAAAATCTGCCAATCCTCTGGCTTTTTTCAGTAATTTCTGTTGGTTTATTTATCTTATCAGATAATATCGATTACAATTTTATTGCAAATGCATGTCAGACATTTTATATACAAGAAAATTGTCTAAATTCTGGATGACAATGAAAAGAGAAGCTAGAAAGCTGCATTTGGAAGTGTCAAAATGCTCCTCGATAAAAACACTTTTACACTTTGGGCTTGGGAGAAAGATAGCCCTGTACAAATCAGTCTTCACACTGTTCATGTGTACTAAGCAGAAGAATAGGCTCGATATGAAATTGTAAGCACATCAACATTGCTTAGTCTATGTGACCACAACTATATTCCTCTATTTGATGATCAAAGTGCTATCAGCAAGGACTGGGTTATGTCCTTGGTCTTCCTCATTTTGCAATGTCCCTTTCACTTTGTAAGTAATATCTGCCATACATATAATTCTGTGAGATTCTCAAATGCGACTAAATTCTAGAATATAGGAGGTCTGAATTTAGAAGTTCAAGGACCTCTTGATTTCTTAAGCAGGATAACCTTGCATCATCCTGGCACATCATCATTCAACTCAAGAGGATGCAGATTTGAGCAAAAAAAACCTAAATACATTCACTACTTCCGTGGTTAAACTTATAACCTGTAGGAACTCACTTCAATGACTGTTATTTCAAGAAACATTGGCAATGGTATGATTAAAAACAATAAGGTGCAATATGTGCTGGATTTGTTGCATTTGCTTTGCATTTTTTTAGATTTGTCCAAAGATGAAACCAGATGAAATAATTTCCTAGCAAAATCAACAAAATTTTTTTTTTTGAAAGAGCCTATTGACTGATCCATCTCTAACTGTAACCACATTCCCTCATGTGAGCACATGAGATGGAAATTTCCTTTCTCAGCTTTTTTTCATGCAATTTTTAAGTGCCAACAGGGGAGTAAATATTGCCTGTTAGTGTATAGTGTTATCAGTCCCTCCATCTCCACTCAAGCACAATCAGAATACATAATTACTGATGCAGTATGGTAACAGAGCTGCGCTGTGTCTCACACCAAGTAATTGTTAAAGTATCTCCAAACAGTAAGAAGTCTCTCCAGAAGGCATCAGCAAATTGTAGTCTCATTGTGACAACAAGCACACAATTTTCTGCAATCTTTTCTGATCATCAGTCTTGACAGTAAATGAACATGGGCACCAAGTTGTTCCCAGTCCTTTAGGGTCATGTTCTATCTCTAGATGTTTCAGCTCTCCATTCCTTCTCACTGAGAGTTGCATACCTGAATAATACAGAAATCACAGTGGCTAGTTGTGAAGCATCTGTTCTTCATGGAAAATGAAGGTATGGCTTTGAGGATACTATATCTTTGCTCTTGTGGAAAGAATGTATGATTGTTATTACTTAGAAGGTGCAAGGATGGTGTCTTCTGTCTAAAGTGGCTGCTTGATTTTTCAAGGAAATATAGGATTTCAAAGAAATGCAGAAATACAAATTCAATCTGTTGTAGTTTAATGTTTTAGAAATGTTGGGGTTTAGACTCCTTATATAATTGATGGAAAGAACTGGACAACTCCACTGTATGACTCACAGCATTCAATTGAGGAAACGCCCTACATACATTTGGGGCTCTGGGGCTCTGACAACTTTAAGGCTAAAATAACTTTGTCAGCTCCCTGAAGCTGGGAAGACTGAATATTCTAATCCTCATCTTCCTTCCAAGTTCAAAACCTCCTTACATAAGCTAAGCAACCACAGAAAGTTATTCTCTGAAATAAGGATTTTCCTGACCTCTTCCAAAGCATGGATATCCAGGTATTTTAATCATGGGCATCCAACAGTTTTGTACATGACTGATAAGGTACAAGTGCAATTTGAAAAGCTGTACTCCCTTCAGAGAGTAGTAAGCATCCAAAGGATGATGATTTACTCAGGGTTGGATCTGCTTTAGTCAAGCAAACAATTAAAACACATCTAATGTCATTAGAATGCTGTTGCAATGAAAGGAATTGTGCAGCCGCCAGGTAAAATGCTTTAACTTACGGGTCCAGTTTAGAACTCAGCACATCAACTAGTAACTGATTTTCTAAATTAAAACCTGCATCAGTTCATGCCACTGAAATACCGTTTAGGCCTGGAGAGAGCCTTGTGTAAACTGCTTCCTACAAAGCACCACAGGGCCACTGAGGAGTGCTCTAACCATTGGATTGGTTTCCTCATGAATGCATATTTACCATTTGGAAAAGAAGGAGATGTTAAATGATTCTAGGATCAAATTCAGTTGATAAGCGGGATTTAAACTTTAAAAATACAGAAAAATGGGAGAAAAAACCACCTAGAGATCATACATATGTCTGAGGAGTTGGACGTGCTGGCTAGGGATGCCCATGCCATGATTCAAATTATCTTGGGAAGTGATCGCTCTCATTTGGAACAGGAGAGAGTACAAATCTAAGGGAGAAGCTCCACAGTCATTGAGCTACAGGTGTCTGATCTTTCCAGGGAGTGTACAGGACATGGAACACAGCATTGCCCAGCTCTGCACACTGCATACAGTAACAAAACTTGAGCCTAGTGCTGCTCATTTCATTTGTATAACATTAGAACATTAGTTTATTTTTCTGTGTTCCTTTCAAGTATCTATACCAGTTCATCAATGTCTATATTTCAGCAATAGCCATAAATAACCAAACTGCACAACAATGAATAGCTTATGGAGTTAATTTAGTCCATGTGAATTATTCATATACATCAGGAGACAATGAGCTATCGGGGTTTAAGCCTATCATATTAAAGATGTTTAACTTTAAACATGCAATTTCCTGAATTAAGGTTCATTCTGTCGGGTATCAGGATGTCATTAAAAGTGGCATTTGAAAGCTCCACCACCAGATCGATTTAGATTACTTCCTGTAGTAGAAGTGTGAGAATTTCTGAGATAGCTACACATTCTGTGTATGTCTTTGCGTGCCATGTATGCATCTGCCCTCAAGACATAAGCAGCCACAGAGCTTACATTTTCACCACCAGAGTAAGGAACAGTGAAACATCCTGATTCTTGCTGGTTCCAAGCACTACAGGTAATGGATATTTACTTGGTTTTTAAAAAGCGTACAGGTTTTAACTTCCCTTGGAGCAGTGCATGTATCTATTAAGCATAGAATCTACATGCTTATGCTACAGAATTTGAAAAATGAACCATGGGATTCTTCTGGGAGTTTTTACTGGTTTTGCCATATCCACAAAATAAATAAATACATGAAAGACAGAAAGTGGAGTGATGAGACAGCCACTTGTATTACAGAATTAGCTCTTTAACTCCCAGTGAATAGCCTCTTTACAAGAGCAGTTTATTTCAATCTCCTCATCTTCCTGAAATGAATCTGTAGTGCAATGCAATTATAGTGAATATTTCCCTATTCCCAGTGCCTCTAAATGTACCTATATTAATTTGATGAAGTTATATTAGTTAATATATTGGTTTTCCTCACATATTTTCTTGCATATATGTTTTCGAGCCTGTGAGTATGTGTGTTTGTGTGTGAAACTCCCCAGACATGGCCAGATTTGTCTACTAGGATGATTGACACTGACAGAAATTGGGAAAGCAGTTGAAAAGATGTCTAGTCCTATTTCTGGGGCTGCTATGCCTGCTCCATGGAACTAGGCTGGGAATACTGACATTTCCATCCTGGGCATCACACAGTTACCCAGGAGATCAAAACACATCATTTAAATCAGCCTCACGATTCTGAGGATGCTGTTGTCTCAAGGTGTCCCTACAGAGGGTCCATTACTGAAGCAGCTGCTGAAGGAAGAGATTTTACACAGTGGATGCAGATTGAGTTAAATTTAAGAATTCTCTAAGGACTTATCAAAAGCAGCTTGATTGAAACTGCATGGAGGGAGAATTATGCATAAGTGCTTAAATTCTGACTCTCATTGGGAGGACCACAGAGTAAGATGTGGCATTAGAAAAGGAAGGATTTCAGTTGCAAATGCTAAATGAGTGTGAAGGTAATAAAAATTTCACCAACTTTCTAAACATTTCATTTCAAATCAATATATGGTTTAAGTGGTAGTTTTATGTGTACTACTAATACATTCAGACTCATATGGCCCCGATGTAAAGTATATACATGACTCCAGTCTCATCTCCATAATAACATTAAAAGTAGTGGCAGAAGGCCTCTAAATTAACTGAAGGAGTAAGGATTTATATATGACTGTAGTCCTTATAGGCAGATCAGTATAAAATATTAATATTTCTAAATGCCCCTATTGAAAGCAAAGGTTTGATTAGAGTTGATGTCTTGGTGGTTACCAGGATGTGCAAGTGTGTAAGAGAAGTAATATTTTAGATTATATTGCGTCAGGAAACATTACTGCTGCATGAATAAGGCGGTTGAGTGAAAAGGTTGAACAAATATCAGGTAAAGATGAGACCTCTCCTATCATTTACCTCATCAACATTTACAAAACATACTAGGAAAGAGATTTTCTAAGCCCTATGAGACATCTAGAAGTGTCAATATGCAAGGTTACACCAAAAACTGTACTGAGAAGGATTTGTGCAGATTAGGAAATGCTTCCAGGGCTCATTCACTTGAGCAGCCCATATCCTTGTTCAGGTCTTTAGAGCTTTTATCCTCCCCAATAATACAAGAGTATCTCACTCCTACTCTCTGTTCTTTCACCAGCTATGGGAAATTCCTTCTCTGAAGGTATGTTAGCTCATTCTTAGTCATCTTCACCTCACTGTGTTCTGCAGATCAAGAGCAAAACTGTTCTTGTTTGTGGTCAGGCAAATGTGACAGAGAAGCAGAGATCACAAAGATAATTACTTTCCTACAGGTTTCACCAAAACAGCAAGCTGAGTAGAGAAGGCTGCTCAAATATTCAGAACTTTGCTTCTAAATGCTTTTGTGTGCTAGCTCTGTAATCAACCATGGCAGCCTGCATTTTACCATGAACACTAAGAGATTGAGATATATGATGAAACTCTACAGTTAAAGGGTTGATCACTGAGAAACTCGAGTCCATAGAAACCAGGCTTCCTTAACTCTATTAGCTCACAAATTACTGAAGTTCAATCTGTTTGACTGGTTTAGTTTTGTTTTGTTTTTTTTTTTTTTAAAGAGGCATTTCTATGGTGTGTTTCTTCAGTCTGCTGCGAGAAAAGCTGAGAACTGATGGTCATTTATTTCTGATCATTTTGCTGTTTGTTGTTAAATATAGTGCCTTTTAAATCAGCTGTCACGGAGCCCACTCTACCTCCACGCATCACAAATATATTCCTGTTCGATCTGTTTTTGCATATTTTGGATGTTTGCTCTAACCCACTGATTTTCGTTCACAAAGCTGTGCATTGCCAGCATTCTGCAAACCCTCCAGAGGAAAAGAGGGGCATTTGAGACCAGCTTTTTGTTGCTTGTTTGTTTGGGGGAGGGGATTTCAGGGGTAAAGGAAGGAGTTGCTTGATTCTTCTTTAGCACACTCTCTGTAGTATCTGCCCTTTTCATATAAGGAAGGCACACATAAGGGGAACTGACAGAAAGTGCAGAATTAATCCCACTGAAGCACAGCCAAGAGCAGGCTGCAGAGCAGATTCTGTACCTGGAAAACGCCAGATGTCTATACATTCAGAAGTGCAGAAATTACCATGGAAATTACCTGTTTGTCCAGCTAAACAGCTCAGAGGCAGAAGTGACAATCGCGGGGGGATATTATTAGATGCATGGAGTGCTCCCAGCTCCAGCCAGAAGAACCCAAAGCATCTGTGCAGATCAGTTCTGTACAGACTGGTCCCTTTGTTCCTGACTCCAAAGGACTTGCACACTGCCCAAATCTGTTGCGGTTCAGCTCTCTTCTTTTTTTGACCCACTTCTTTGTAAAAACTCAGCAGGTGCGATGGAGGGAAAAGCCGAAACTAACAGCACCATCTACTGGGTATACGGAGCTGTTGCCTGGTAGAGCTAATGTTAAGCAATAGGCCTTCACAGGTAAAGGATGCCCAAAGCCTCTTTTCCATAGTCTGTGATTTGTTTTCGAAGGAACGGCAAATACAAAAGGAAACTGATTTATCTCTGTTATTTCTCTAAGAACAGCCTGGACTGCTCAGCATGGCTGTATTTTGGACAATTATTCTTGTTTGGGCTAGTAATAGGGATCAAAATTACTTGTGAAAATAGAGAAAGAACAGCTGGATCAGCGTCATTCAAAAATCTGTTTTCACATCCAGGTTGCTCAAAAACTTGAAGAAAAGAACAAGCTAAACCCAAGCAAAACCAATCAGAAGTTGTCTCTATCATATGGAACTGTGACTTTTCATGAGGGACTGTAGTGAGAGGACAAGGGGTAACGGGTTCAAACTTAAACTGGGAAAATTTAGATCGGATCTGAGGAAGAAATTCTTTACTGTAAGTGTGGTGAGGCACTGGAATGGGTTGTCCAGGGAAGTTGTGAATGTTCCATCGCTGGGAATGTTCAGGCCGTGTTGGACATAGCCTTGGGTGGCATGGTTTAGTGGGAGGTGTCCCTGTCCAGAGCAGGGGGGTTGGAACTGGATGATCTTGAGGTCCTTTCCAACCCTAACTATTCTATGATTCAATGATTCTATATTCATTAAAAATATGAGGAAGCTTAGAAAAAAAAAATAAAGCTATTTACAATGTAAAAACTCTTGAAATAACTAATTCCATGCTTCCCTTACCTGAATTTGCAACATAAGCTTGGAAGCCTCCTTGAAGGAGAAGTACAGACATCTATTTTCAAGAGAGGCTTTATGTCTGCATTTTTTAGCCTTATATGCTAAGTATCTCTTAGCTGGAAGGTCATGGAAAGGCGTAAATTAATGCAGTGGAGGAGAGTTGATGGCTTTTAAATACTCATTACCAGTCAGTTGACTGTCTCAAAAATGCAGCTTTGGGAACTTCCTTACAAGAGGCTTTACAGGTATCAGAATATCTTTCTCAGTGCAGATTCATACATGTAAAAGGTGTCTCACCCCAAGGATGCTTTTTTTTTTGCAGCACTCCATTTGTGTGGTAAAGCCTGACATCATCAAAATAAGACACTGAGTGTTTTGTTCCCTGTTGGTGCCATCTGAGAGGCAGACCTGGAAATGCAGACTGACTTCTTCCATCTTTAATCATTTCACTGAAAGGTGTGATCCTTCCTGTCCCACCCACCAAACTCACTATAACATGAATTTGCTACAATTGCACCACTACCACGAGATGAAACCAAAATTATTTTATAAGTCATTTCTAAGTATTAATTGTATTATGTTACTTAAGATACAGTCATGTAGCTGCAGAAAACAGCAAAAGTATGGAGTGTGCATAGGATGAAATTGTACAAACCAAATTAAACTCATATCTGCCTTTGGCTAGAGGTAAAATGCAAGAACAAAAAAATGAGATCTGAGGAAGCTATCATGCTCCATCAGCAGACAAGAGCTTCCTTTGGAAGAGATGAGACATCTTCTATAGAATCATAGAATAGTTAGGGTTGGAAAGGACCTGAAGGTCATCCAGTTCCAACCCCCTTGCCATAGGCAGGGACACCTCACACTAAAACATGTCACCCAAGGCTCTGTCCAAATTGACTTAAACACCTCCATGGCTAGAGCATTCACAGCTTCCCTGGCCAACCCATTCCAGTGCCTCACCACCATCACAGTAAAAAACTTCTTCCTTATATCCAATCTACACTTTCCCTGTTTAAGTTTAAATCCATTACCACTTGTCCTTTCTCTACAGTCCCTCATGAAAAGTCCCTGCCCACTATCCTTATAAGCCCTCCTTCAGATACTGGAAGGCTGCTAGGAGGTCTCCACGCAGCCTTCTCCAGGTTGAACAACCCCAACTTTCCTAGCTTATCTTCATAGGGGAGGTGCCCCAGTCCCCTGATCATCCTCGTAGCCCTCCTCTGGATTTGTTCCAACAGTTCCATGTCCTTTTTATGTTGAAGATACCAGAACTGCACACAATACTCCAAGTGAGGTCTCATGAGAGCAGAGTAGAGGGGCAGGATCACCTCCTTCAGCTTGCTGGTCATGCTCCTTTTGGTGTAGCCCAGGATACAGTTGGCTTTCTGGGTTGCAAGCGCACACTGCTGGCTCATGTTCATTTTCTCATCAATCAACACCCTCAAGTCCTTCTCCTCAGGGCTACTCTGAATCTCATCTCTGCCCAATCTGTATCTGTGCCTGCGATCGCTCCGACCCAGCAGTAGGACCTTGCACTTGGCATGGTTAAACTTCATCAAGTTGGCATCAGTCCACCTCACAAGCATGTCAAGGTCACTCTGGATGGCACTCCTTCTCTCCAGCATATCAACCGAAACACACAGCTTGATATCATTGGCACACTCAATCCCACTGTCCTTGTCACTGACAAAAATGTTGAACACCAATCCCTGAGGGACATCACTTGTTACTGGTCTCCAGCTGGACGTTGAGCCATTGAGCACAACTCTTTGCATGCGGCCAACCAAACAGTTCTTTATCCACTGAGTGGTCCACCTATCAAATTGATGATTCTCCAACATAGAGACAAGGATGTCATGTGAGACAGTGTCAAACGTTTTGCACAAGTCCAGGTAGATGACATCAACTGCTCTACCC
>JASSUY010044179.1:5172-18217 GCA_032466535.1 Forpus xanthops
GGTCAGTTTGGGTCAGGTGCCCTGTCTCTCCTTCCGCCTGGCTTCTTCCCGGCTCCCCTCCTCCCTGGCAGAGCATGCAACTCCGAAAGTCTTTGGCCAGCCTAAACATTCTAAGCCATAACTATAAACACTGGTGTTATCAGCACTGTTCCAAGCCGAAAAACCAAAACACAGTGCTGCACCAGCTACTGCTTAAAGAAAAATGACTGCTGCTGCTGAACCCATGACAGAGGGTAGATCTGAAATGGAAGCAGGCTACCTTACTGTGATTGTCAAAAGACCCTTTTTGTGCTTGTATGTCTCGAAGCACCTCAGCAGACAGGCAGCCCTGAGGAAGCCCTGAGCTTGCCAGAGGCAAGCAGCACATTGCTGCTTGGGCAGATGCCAGAGACAGAGCAGAACTGTGCTCCACCAACGCAAGGGATTGTTTTCCTGTGATATCTGCCCTGATATCCACTGCCCTGGCAACAAACAACTCAGAGACAGAAACAGACACTGTGGTGCCTACCAGGGCTCAGCATGAACCAGGGTCAGGGCTTACCTGATACCTACCACTGGCTAGAACCTTCCAGAAGAACTCCTGGGGCATGTGCGAGCTTGAATATGAGTCTGCACCTGTGGGAGGGTCCAGGAGAACCCTGACCCTATAAAACATTCTTCAGCAGCGTGCTGTCTGCTTATTTGCTGTGGATGTTGGTAGAAGCACAGATTGAGAGGACCACAGCTGGAAGGGGCTTGAACTCTATGAATGATAATATATCTCTGGACCCACAAGTCGGTGATCCTATCTCTCTGGGGTCAGTGATCCTATCTTTCTGGTTTATTTCTTTCTTTGTTCCCTTCTCCTTTTCTTCCTCTACTTAGGGACTTTTACAAGAATAAGAATTTGGTTAGACCTTTGTTCCTGCTGACATGGTTTTAGGGGAGTTTCCAATAAAAATGACTATTGTTTTGTTTTCACCCTGAGGGCCTGTGTCTTCTCCCATGACTGGCACACAGTACAGTGGAAAATCAGCTCCCTCACGCCCACCAGGCGGGGTGGGACACTCACTGATGATGTGGTCTTTAGGTAGCTGGAACTCGAGGCTAACTCTACACCCTGAATAGAAAATGTGGTTTTTACCACCTCACACATTAATTTTTAAGTGTGCTGGGTTTACTTGATGAAGTGTTGGCTGTGAAAGGGTTGCAGGGGCAGCTTCTGGGAGGACACAGCCAGTTCCAGCCAGCTCCAAGGGACCCACCATAGGACACAGCTGAGCCTGTCAGTCAGACCTGTGGTGCCTGGTGTTTACCAGGGGGAAAAAAAAATGCTGAACAGGGAGAAGAGCAGGGAAGAAAGGGTGAGAAATAGCAGCGCAGCTGATCAGGGTCAGAAAAAGAGAAGGTGCTCCATGGCAGTCCTATTCAGCCCATGGAGAGCTTGTGCCAGCGCAGGTGTTTACGCCAAAAGGACTAAAACACATGGTGCACCCACACTGGAGCAGAGAAGAAGCGCAGGGAGAGATCATGGATGTAGCACCCACCAATTGCCCATGTGTTTGGGTTAGAGAGAAGAGTCGGGAGGGAAAGAGTGTGGAAGAGGGATGAGGAAAGGTGATGTTTTAATATCTTTTTTTTGTTCATTTCAAAGTACATTTTAATATACTGTGCATATAATAAATGTAAACCAAAATTATTCTATTTAAATTATATACCCTTTCACAGATGAAAAGTACTAACATTTGGGACAGCACTACCTGATTTGGACTGTAAGGGAAATAAATGTATCCAGACTGAATGAAAACAAATCAGTATTTACCTCATAAAGATAATAAACTACTCAGTTAAGTGAAGTCAGTAAAGACTTTCTTAACTTCAGAACACCTGAGCTGCAGTTGACTACTACCTTACACCTGCATGTATCAAATTAGGAAGAAAAAGCAAAAGAAAAAATTGATTTTTTTTTTCACTTGAGATAAGGGTCCTCCAGTTCTGTTCTCATTGTACATGGTCACAAAGTGCAAAGTGTGAAATATACCTTGAAAACTCTTAATTTAATTTTATACTTTAAGTATAAAAATTCAAAGAACTTGAAAGCCTGGATTTTGTGGGTATGCACAGTACTAGGGATCTAAATATTTTCACCCAGACACGCATGAGAAGTAGACTATGCTCTCCTTCTGCTCTGCCAAATTCTTCACACTCAGAAGTTTCTGTTAATTTTATATGGCCAAACCTACTCCTTATATCTTTTGTGTTTGGCTTAGAAAAGGTGTGAAAAAATACTACTGGATAAGAAGACCTTCTTGTTTCTAATTGTCATGTATGTTTTCTGCTTTAGAAGAATGTGAACCTCTTACCATCCTTCATGGTGCCAACTTGTGGCTAAGGGAAAATAAAAATACTTCTACACTGGTCAGAAGAAGCTTTGAAGAAATAAGTTAACTAAAAATTGCAATAAACCTCTTATCAACAAATCAGACATAACCAGCTCTGTTTTACAAACTTTGATTTCTAGGATTGCTTTGCTCTTGCTTCTCTATAATTCCTTACTTCCATATGACTTTATTAAGTAGACTGTTTAAGGCTTTCCTTTGGAAAAATTTAGGATTTTTGTCTCCATGATCCTTGTCTCAATTCTTTATGTGTCTCATTAAAAGCTTTTTTTTTTTTTTTTTGTTGTTTGTGGTGGTTTTTAGAATATTATTCAGCAGTTCGGAAATGTTCTTTCATACTCTGTGTGGGTTTTGGGTGTCAGTTTATAATGATGATAAATCTGATACTGGATGACAGACATCACTTAAAATAGCTGGTGGCTTCCTGGTTTTAACCAAACACAATTATAAAAGTTCGTTTTCTCTTTCTCTAAGGACTTTTTTTTTTCTGGAATTTCTTAATCTTCAGGTTGTCTCAACAATCTTCCTCTAGACTTTGAAAGTTTGAATTTTTATATTTATTTGTCACAGAATTACAGGTGAGGTCTCACTAGTGACTTGTGTAATAGAATTACTGTTTTTCTATCTGCTACAAATAACTCTCCATCACATTGACATATGCTTTCTTCTAACTTCTGAGCCATGTAAATATCTCAGTTAAGGGATTGAACAATGCTTCCAGATCTTTCTCCTTCTGTCATTTCCAAATTAAGGTGTATGATATCATAGCAGAATTTCTGAAGTTATTAACCAAGTTTATGATCACATACCCTTCACTATAATATTTTTGATAGCTAAAATTGATCAGATTCAGGTATTTTCTCAGAAGGCTCAATTCAATACTCTGAGCGTTATCATTGAGTACTATCTTTTCAGGTGCCTCAGAAAACACCCGTTTTACTGTTGTCTTATTTAAAAATTCGCACACAGTACGAGGACACTTACTGTACATTTTACTCAGCCTTTCACACTTAATCCATACTAAGGTTTAGTCTTCAGATGTTTATGTGTCTTCTTCAGGTTTAAACTGCAAGAAGCATTTCTTACCTGAACTTAAAAACCTGTAGTTTCAGAGAAGAGTCCAGAGAGGCAGAGTACATGTACAAACTGACACTATCTTCCCCTTTTAAATAAGTGATCCCTAGTTCAAAACAAATAATATTCCTTGCTTAAACAATTTCCTGATTTTAAAGGCATAATTGATTTTATATCATCATAGTTCACCCCTGAACTATTACTGAAAAATTACTGTGAACTGTGTCCGAAAAATAGAGGTAGAACTGTGCAATACTACCAACAGTGGAAAAAAGCATAGAATGCACAAGTAGCTGATGATTCATTTTCCATCTGTCATGTAGCTGTCACGAGTATGATGGTAGCAGCTTTCCTAAACAGATCTTTTTGTCTAGCACTTAGTCCTTAAGGTAGGGCTTAAGTCCTTAAAGTGGTAAAACCTTGCTTCAGTGAAAGGGCTATTCACAATTACTGAATTTCTTAAGTAAATTATTTCATTCTGGGACAAGTGTGGCCTAGACCTTCAAAGACAGTTGTTCAGGACTAGGTTTCAATGGATAATAATATTGTTGAGGAACTGGCTTTAACTGAGTAAAAATGAGGTGTTAGTCCTGATGTTTGTGAGTATCTTGAAAATACTTCTAATAGCTGAGTGCTGATTACTTAATAGCCATGCTGTTGATATGGATTTTTACTTTTGAAAAGTAATATATTTAAATGTATAGTACAAACTTTGTATCTAGCTTTTGAGTAATTGTAAATCTAAAGATAGTCTACTTTCTGCAAATTGCAACCAAGCTTTTTTTTTTTTTTTGCTTTACCTGGTTCTCCACCTTTATTAACATCTACTCTCTTTGTACTGTTTTCAAGGAGAACAGTAGCTGTATTTTCCAAAGGACTCCTGGTCTTGTTAATTTCAGAGCATTCTTCAACATAGACCATATGTTTTTTTCATTTCACAGTCATAAAGATCTATTCTGGACTGGATTGTTAACAAGGTTGTTAATTTTAACATAATCTTTTTCAGCAGCCATAACTATGATACTTTACTGCCTCACAAACTTTATTAAATTTATTTCCAAAATAGATTGGAGAAGTTAAGAGTTAGAATTATGTTCAGATAGTAATGGGGACACTGAAATGCATTATTTGATAAATCTAAGACTGATTTGAGTGCCTAGAATCTTATTTTTAGAGTACTTAGTTCGGAGTACTGCTTCCAAGTTGGTCAACCATCCTTTACAAAAAGAACATGCAATGGAGAGCACAATGCAGTGAACTATAACACTGTTCTGTTCCTCATACAACTGTGGAAATCACAGGCTTGCACTGACACTTTAAAGACTTGAGTCCCATTTTGTCCCATTATAGTTTGACCATTAACCAAATTGCCTTCTCCCTGCTTCCATTTCTTTCCTCCAGCTCATCTTATTTCACTTATCCCCTTTACTCTTTCACCTAGGTTCTCTGTGCAGTTAGTCAGGGTTAACCCAATGATACTGGCTCCTCACCAGTCATCTCCATTTCTTTTGTTCTGCTTAATCTCAGACCTTGCCTTGTCATTTGTTTGCCATCACAAATTCAATGTGTTAGCTTTTTGTCTACCAGATGACCTCTTCTCTTTCAATCTTAGTCCCATGGTCCTTATGAAAAAGTGATATCAGAGCCCAAAATTCCTTGTCCATCATGTTCCTAGCTCCAATTCTTATTTTTTTCTTCTAAACTTACTGCAGGTCTTTTTCTATTTTTGCATTGAAAATGGCTACTTCTCTATTAGAGGAACCTGAGAAAATGAACTTCCTGAATTTAGCACATGTATGCCTTCCAGGAGTTCCACGCAGTAGTAGTTATCTGAGGAAAGGTTCAGTCAACTCCACACAGCTTTTATTAGCAGTTTTGATAGGCATGTGAAAGCTTTCCAGAGGATTATACTTTGAGCAAATATAAAGATTTTAATGGGATGACAACACACACATTCTTGATAGACTGCAAAATTGCCTTTTCCAAAATGTGTGTCATTGCAGATTTTTTTGATATGAAATGGTTTTATTTTCCTTTGTAATTTTTAGATGCTTTCTTGGCAATAAAACATCTGTTTGAACAGTTAGGGAAGAAGTGCAATTGAATCAATCCTGCGTTGCTCACTCAACATGGAAAATTTGAATTCAGACTGTGAAACTAAACAGAATTATAATCAACTAAAAATACAAACTACTGGCCAACCTTAACAATAGGTGGTGCCAGCAGTTCTGCTTAATATCTTTATGATGTTTTTGTTGTCATGGAAGTAACTGTTCCAAAAAAATTCCTCCAAGAATTCATTATTCAATAATGAGAATAATACACAACTTTTGATCGTACATCTGTATGACTTGGTGACTGGTGAGAATAGCAATGCTTCTCACATTATCAGTGCAAAATGTCGTAACCAGATGTATATTATAGAGATAGACACACTATGGATTAAGATGTAAAGTATGGAGAAATTCTGAAATGTCAACATAGGGTGACAAATTTGTACTATATGCACATAATGTATATACATACATTACATTTTGATAACAGTGTGGCTTTTTAAAATTTTTGTATTAAATTCAAAATTTGTATTAAAATTTCATGCCAAATTATTTTTTTAAAATTTTGTATTAAAAAGAAATACAACTTCATGGGTATAGTTGCACTTACTCCTACACTACTTTCCTAGCAAAGTATATTTTTTACCATTCAGTTTTGTGTAGAGACTGGTGCAGGCTGCAGTCAGCCTATTTCCCTTACTTGTGTGTTTGTGCAAAGGCACTTTATACCTTCTGGCACTTGGAAAAAAAGCCATGTTTGTCTTTGAGGTCTTGGGTGTTCCTGATGCTTCTCCACACAGTCATTGCGCCTAAGTGGTGGGAAAGGAGGGAAAGTTTGTCTGATAGGTAAACAAAGAATGTAGGAAACCATGTGAAGGTAAAGTGAAAATAAGTTTCAGTAGAATAATAATTAAATTTTTTTTATTGCTCTCTTTTTTCCTAACCCCACTCCACCCCCCCCCAAAAAAAAAAAAAAAAAAAAACACCAAAAATCCCACAACAAAACCAAAACCACAAAAAAAAAAAACAACCAGTCCAAACTTGCTTGATTGGTAGAACTGCCTCTTTTTGCCTTTAAATATAAATTACCAGATAATGCTATGCAATCATATAAACAGTGAATATAGTAGTGATACAATTCAGCTTTCTACTCAGCTCTAATGTTTAATATTCCCCACGCTATGCTGCTAATAGTTGAACTTAGCTTCACTTGCCAGCATGCAAGAAATAAAACCAATATACACTGAATCCCTTGGCTCCAAGAATTTTTATTTGGCTTCTAGAAGTAGTACACATTGATAGAACAGATATGTTTTCACATAAGGTACTTGCTGAAACTTTTAGTATGACTCTTCTTCAGGAAGAAAAACCCACAAACTTCTCCCTCATCATATGTTCTTTAATGTCTTCTTTAAATGTCTGCTCCTAATTTGCTGGTGTTTAAATTTTTGTTACTGTTACAGTGGCTGTGAGAGATATCTTGTTCTTTCTAAAGCAAAATTTGTTGCTATAGTTTTAAATTTAAGTACCTTCAAAAAGAGGTTCCTGAACCCTGTTCAGTTTTTCTCATCAGACTGTTAAGAACTAATTCCACACCAAATGTTCACTTGTTTTCATAGGTTTATCTCTTTAGGAAACTCAAGTTAAAAAAAAAAAAAAAAAAAAAGTGCATGGAAAAGGAAATTCTATCTGTAGGACCCAGAGGAATTTCCATACTATTTTATTTTGACAGAAAGACAAAACCAGTTTTCACTTAAATATTTACTGGAATATAATTATCAATTTAACTATTTGAACCTCTCAAAGAAATCTTAGGAGCTCCTTGGAATCCCGGTCTACACGCAAAGATGGTTGTTCTAATGACATAAAGGGATTCCTCAAAGATCAATACAGTTAAATCCTAAGTGTCTTGCTCATTAGCTTGGTGCTTGTTGAAGATGTCTGAAAGGCTGCCTCATAATGAGTTCGCTGGTGTGTACAAGAAGCTGGGAGATGACTCTGTGTGCACAGCTGACCTCAGTGGACCAGAGGGATATCCCACACCATATGACATCATGCTCAACCATAAAAAAAGGAGGAGTGAGTTTTCCAGGGAAGTTGTTACTTGGGGACTGGATGGATGTTGGTTGTGTGGTGGTGAGCATGTTTTTTTTTTTTATTTTTCTTTTATGATTGTTCCTGTGAGATTTTTCTTTGTTGGTATGTTTTGTCATCTATCTTTATCTCAACCAACAGTTTTCTCACTTTTACCCTTCTGATTCTCTTCCCTACCCCATTGGGAAGGAGTGAGTGAAACATTGTGTGGAGCTGAGCTGCCTTCTGGGGTTGTCCACGAAGCTTAGTCAGATAATTGTGTTCATAAGCCTGCATTAGCTAATATTTTCACTACAGAAGTATGCAAAAGTTCTGCTAAGGTTGAGACCTCATAGGCTGCACAGCAACAGAAGAACATTGAAAGGGGAAAAAAGGTTTTCTGCAGATATGATTTTCAAACTACATTGCCATCAGAGAATGGTTGTGGTTGGAAGGGACCTCTGAAGGTCACCTGATCTAACCCTCCTGCTCAAGCTGGGGCAGTGAGAGCTGGTTGCCCAGGACTGTTTCCAGATAGCTTTTGAAAATCTCTGAGGTTGGAGGGACCATAGTCTCCTCAGGCAACTTGTGTCCGTGCTCAGCCACAGTATTGAATATGATACACAGTATAAAATATAACCAAACATGATATGATGCATATCATACATTTGCTGGTTTGAGCCAGGATAGATTTAATTTTCTTCACAGTATCTTGCATGTGGTTGTTTTGTATTTGTGCTCTCAGCACAATAATAACATGGGGGTGTTTTAGCAAGTGCTGAGCAGTGCTTACACAGAGTCAAGGCTTTTTCTGCTCCTCAACTCACCCTGTCCCACCAGCAAGCAGGCTGGGGTTGCACAAAGAACTAGGAGGGGACACAGCTGGGACAGCTGACCCAAGGAATATCCCGTATCATATAGTGTCATGCTCAGCATATAAAGCTGGGGGAAGATGGAAGTGAGACTTGGTGGGAATTGAGGAGAGGAAAAACAGTGCTTTCCTAACTCCTAATCCTCTCTTGTTCCTTTAACCCATGTACTGATGCTGCAGAATAAGGCAGCAATATTTGACCTTTAAAAGCATGCTGCCACACTCCCATACTCTACCACATTTAGTAAAACCTTGTTCCCAGACTAGTCTAGTGTATCCCAGTGTACATTCTGAATTTTCCTAAAATAATGTGCGCATGGAAGAAGGTGAATTCTTCATGCAGAGAAATGATGCCTTACAAAGTAACACAGCATTGTTAGGTTTTATACGCAAATCTCTCACATAGCCCAGTAGTTGCAGAGATTTTATAGTTTTTCTTTTTCCATGCATAATTGCATACTCTGACATTGTTTGATCGGCAGCTGGTTCAGTCTCCAAGCTCACTTAGCCCTTGGCACTTTTGTTCAAGCTGCAAGAGCAAAATCCGTTAAAGTCAACTGCAGTGCTCTTGTGGTACAATATGTGCATATGTTAGGACCAAAACAACCCACCACTTTCACAGAAATCATTGAACTGTGCTGGCTTTGATCATGAACTAAAGGGTTATAGTACTGTGGAACCCTCTACTAACTTGCTGCCATTTAGCTCTGCTTATCTTTCATATGTCTTCCTTGTGATCTAAGGTCTTGTTTGAAGAAAACACTCTTGATCAGTGGGTTTGACTTTCTTTTTCTAGGGAGATTTACTGTTTTGCTTATATTTATCTTGCCTCGTTAAGAGGTTAGTAAAACACAAAAAAAAAAAAAAAAAAGAAGAAATACACAAAGTAAGAAGATATTAATGTAACAAGTGATCAAATAAAATTCATTAGAGTAATAAGCTTTAGTTCTGGTTCTAGTTACTCAAAATTTCTTTCAGTGTCTGTAGAAATAAAAGTAATAAGGGAACTTAGTTCACTGCAGCCTGCAGGTCTGCAGACACAGAATTCTGCCGAATCTGGAGTTCTTTATCTCTCAATGGTTCTCTTATGGAATGGATTACAGTAGACAATCAAACTGAGTACTGATTGATTTCCATTATAAAAGAGGATTAAAAGTGAGGGAGGAAGCAAAAGCTTGTGCCACTAGCAAAGTAAAATTGAAAGGAAAAAACAAGCTGCTGTACAAATTGGAAAATTCATTGGATAATACTACTTTGATACTATAGCATAGATATCACATTTCACAAATTGCTCATTATCACTGACTTCTAGCAAGGAGACTTCAATATGCACAGTGTCTGGTCAGTTTTAGTCACCCTTAACAAAGTTAGAAAAAGCCTTAAATAAGCTTCTCTTGCAGCTGAAAAACAATTTACCACACTATCAGTTAAAAAAAAAAAAAAAAAAAAGTAAGATTGAATTTGTTGGTACTGCAGTTATATGCTTGAACAACTTTTGGAACAGGAATGCTGTACATTAATTCGAAATCAAGTAGAAAATAGATAGGGCAGATGTTATGCTGACCTGTGTCTGTCACAACTGGTAGGTATTTTGGTTTATCCCTTTTTGACCAGATAAGATTGCCTCTAAAGAAATCATTAACAATGCATCTTTAAGCCAGGTGTTGTCGCACATTGGATATCTATACCACTTTGAGGAAAAAATTAGTTCAATTAAAAACTAAAGCTGATTTTGAAACTGCTGTTGGTGTATAACAATAAACACAAGTTTATGCACATAAATATGGTCCAACTGAAAGAGATTACTTAGATGTTTGAGTTGTCAATTTTCAAATATTGCATCTTTTCTCTTTTCATAATGCTTTTATGGACAGATCCTCCATATCATACTTCTAACTAGAAAAAGAACAGAAAATAAAATGGATTGCTGTTCTAATGAAAAATATATTGTAGATTCTTAACCCGGTACCTCCTAGAACTTATGAATTAGCCATCTGAATTTAATAGTTGTTGGTTTCTCTATAATTTTTGACCGTGAAACAAAGTGGTGATAAGATGTTTTATAAGCTTTAATTGGCTGGCAGATGTCAAAGCAATGTATATTGCATTTAGAGCCCAAAATAACAAAGCACCAGTGAAGAAATTTATTTCCACAGCCTAGTGGAAACCTTGGGGGAAAAAAAATATTATTTTACTGTCTCCTCTACAAACTGAGTTTGTGGTCCATAAAAGGAGTGGAAGAATTTTATTTTTTCTTATTATTACAGATCTTAGAAAGTAAGATTCTTAAGTTTTGTGGTAATCCAAAGAAATCAAAGGTAGAGACAAAAAAGCATCAGTAGGGAATATTTCATGTTCTGTGAACAAGATGGGATTTAAGAGCCCTTAACTCTCCAAAAAGAGGTAAGTTTACTGAGAAATCTGGGGCTGTTTAGCTAGAAGGCTGTCATTGATAAATTAAAAGAAAAAAAAAACAAATATATCAGTCTTACTGGATGAAAGCCAGATCTTTTGAACTTTCAAACTGTTGCTCTAGGCACAGCATATGCACATTGCTTTTACACATCAGAGGAATGCAATGTGGTTGTCTATCTGGAGCCATTAACAATATTCTCTATCTGGTTCCATTTCTTACTAATGGCTTTTTTGTTTAGACACAGTCCTGTGTGATCCTTTGGGTACCCATATGGATCTCAAGTGGAAGGATTAGGCTAACAGACTTCATATGAACAATACTAATGATGTTGTTAGAGGTCAATTGTAGAGGCAAAGAACACATAGATCTAGAAGCACTGTTCCTGCCAAAATGTGAGTTCTGTTTGGTTCTTCCACAGTCCCCCTGCCCAGGGTGAGAAACACAACTGGAGCTAGAATATGGACATAAAATGCTCAGTTGCCCTTATCAGTAAACCCCATGCAACTGGAATGCATTCTAAATCTATCTTAACATCACAAAGCAATTTTTCTTATCAGAGTTTTGGCTGATTTCTGATTTGTGGGCTAGGTTTCTTCTCTTCCTTGACTGGAGATTAATTTTCCATAATAGACACTGCCAGAAAACAACCTATATAAGTGTCGTGGTTTGAGGCCCCTCCAGTAAGCTTCCAGTATGACACAGCCAGCTGTTCCTATATTATTCTCTCCTTTGATACACATAATATCTAACTTTATCTTTGCTTATGATGGAATTCCAAGGAAAGAAAATACATGTGTGATTCAAAGCAAATGTAGGATAATAGACCATTTCTGATTTTGTCCTGATATTTGTGTGATACTCAGTAATGTTTGTTCCTCTCAGTGAAGGAGAGTTTAATGGTCTTCTAAGGATCTGTCTACACCGAGAACTTATACCTTAGCTTTGACATCTAGTAGCTAGTGAATAGTCAAAAAACTTACTTGATATTTCAGTTCCCAGTGAAAAACACTATTTTAAATTAAAATTCAATTAATGCAAGAATACAATAATTTTGTGTGCATGTCTTAGCACATCGAAAGTGCCAGCTAACTTACCATAACTTTGATGCATTCCACAGGATTTTCCTTGCTGACAAAACAAGGTCACTCAAAGAAATTCTAGCAAATTCGAGGCAAGGGACATTTCCAGGCTTTGAAACAAACTTGTTTCCATACTTCAAAATTGTTAGAATAATCTCTGAAATGTTTTTCTTTGTGACAGATAGCACTTGCACAAACAGTTCCTTGTCACAGTTCTGAAGCCAACGTACGTTAAAGTTCCTGAATGCTGGTCACCTGTTTTGGAAACTAATAACGTTGAAAGTAGGACTGTGAGGTGTTCCCTTAGTTGACCTTTGTGTCTGAAAATGGTTCCAGCCATGTTCATCTTGGTACCATAGACATAACTTCACCTTTATGTCTTTTGAATACCAGACTGCGCCCTCAGCAACTCTGCTGATGACACCAAGCTGTGTGGTTCAGTTGATACATTGGAGGGAAGGAGTGCCATCCAGAGGGACCTTGACATGCTTATGAGGTGGGCTGATGCCAACCTGATGAAGTTTAACCATGGCAAGTACAAGGTCCTCCACCTGGGTTGGAGCAATCCCAGGCACAGCTACATGTTGGGCAAAGAGATTCAGAGCAGCCCTGCTGAGAAGGACTCTGGGGTGTTGGTGGATGAGAGAATGAACATGAGCCAGCAGTGTGCTCTTGCTGCCCAGAAAGCCAACGGTGTTGTGGGCTGCATCAAGAGGAGTGTGACCAGCAGGTCAAGGGAGGTGATCCTGCCCCTCTACTCTGCTCTTGGGAGAAATCACTTGGGAGTATTGTGTGCAGTTCTGAAGTCCTCAACTTAAAAAAGACATGGAACTGTTGGAACAAGTCCCGAGGAGGGCCACGAAGATGATCAGGGGACTGGAGCACCTCCCATATGAAGACAGTATGAGAGAGTTGGGTTTGTTCAGCCTAGAGAAGAGAAGGCTGCATGGAGACCTCCTAGCAGCCTTCCAATACCTAAAGGGGGCCTATAGGGATGCTGAGGAAGGTCTCTTCCTGAGGGAGTGTAGTGAGAGGACAAGGGGTAACGGGTTCAAACTTAAACAGGGAAAGTTTAGATTGGATGTGAGGAAGAAATTCTT
>JASSUY010044182.1:1383-15648 GCA_032466535.1 Forpus xanthops
GACTTTCCATATTTTGTAACAAACTATCACTTCTCTATTTCCTTTTTTAACACGAATCATAATCTATTATATAACATAAGCTTTGTAGGTAAGTATCTCCTCTAATATTTTTCTGACAGTCACTAAACGATAGCTAGGCGTTTACAAGTTTTACCTAACATTTCGCTCCTCCAGTGAGAAAATCTGGTCCGTTGAATCTCCTTGAACTGTAGAAAGATGATGAGGAGATCCAGACAGGAGTAATTAATTATAATTATAGGACATAGTCCTGCCCTGTTTAAAGTTACTATGTTCTCTGCTCAGTTTTGATGTGCTTGAGTCTGTGCCTTGACCTAGGGATCTAACTGACAGAGTTGTACTTGCAGATGTGTGAACTCTCTGTAGTGCACCACTATGGGAATTATTCCTTGAAATAAGGAAGTAACGAACTGTTGTAATAGCTGGCCTTCAACTTATTGCATTTGCCATTGCTTGCTGTCTCTGAGATGAAACTAGGTATTTGTATGTCACAGCACTTTAATTCAGTTTTGTGGAATGAATGGTTCTGGTGTCCCCTGCTGATGGTGGAAAAGCTGTGTAACTGCCCTACCAACGGGGTAGCCTCATCTCTGGTTGCTATGCTGTTGTCACACTCCACATTTGTTGCTTTATCTTAAGTATATGTATCTATACCAAGACCTTAAAAAATTGGTAAGTTGACTTTGAGCATGTGGAACAAGTTATTTGCCATGAAGTATCATTCATGAAAAATAGTCTTGTGGACTTTCCCCTTATTTTCTTTTGGATCCTCACTTTGTATAGGACACAGAACAGGATGACTGAGATCAGTTTATCTATAAAGAAAACTTTTCTCAGTTGCCTAATAAGAATCTTTAAGAACAGCTGTGTTTTTTGGTTTTTATGTGAAGGAAGAGGAGTCTGTTTTGATTGTGTGTTTTGGTGGTGTTTTTTGGAGAGTGAGGGTTCTTTTGGTTTTTTTTTGACTTGAGATATTAAAATATTCCTTCTGACTACAACTGCTGTAACTGCTCTTCTATTTTATAATGACCAGTGCATAGTCAAGGAAAGAACAAAACAAATTTAAAGAAAGCAAAAAACAAACCACAAATATGTCAAGCCTGATGGTATGTAGCTTCATATAGGAGCATCTTTTCTATGTATATGAGAACAGAATTGAGGGAAGGGATGGTTCTTGTAAAAACAGTTTATAAATTGTAAAAAGTAAAAGTGGTTGATTTGAAACTTTGTCATCATGCAATTACATAAATGGTAAGCCAAAAGCAGATCTACAAATTGTGAAGTCCTGAGTTTTGAGATAGGATATAGTACTTTCACTGTGATGCTGGCGATAGTTGTGTAAATTATTGTGGTCTTTCTGTTTTCCTGTCTGTAAGGCTAATAATAATATGTTATTGAGTAGATATAACAATTAATTTATAAAATGCTTTGAACATCCAGCCTATTGTAAAATTTCCAGTTAATATATTATTGCAGTATCAAAACAGCTTACATAACATAAGCCAATAAAACATTCCTTTTCTGAGCAGGTTCCTGAATAATGCTCAAAATAGATTAATTTCAGTTTGGTTGATGATAAGGAATTTGGTTTCGGTGATTATAGTGTATATTAGTATATATTGTATTATATATTTTATATCTTGGGTGCTGGCATCCAAAACATTAACACTACTTAATACATAGGGACTATGAGAAAGAAGGAACAAAGTTATTCCAAAAAGAAAGATTTGCATTCAGGTAGGAAAGACTGTCAAAGCAACTTCCATAATAAAAAAGAAGGATGTACTGCAGACTTTAGAAGAGGCTTATCCGTTCTATGGACTGACTTGTTTGCAAAGTGGTACAGAAAAACTCCATGCCCTAGGGCGTGGAAAATACGCATTATTAACTCTTATTTTTAAAGGCTCTTTAACTTCATCATTGCCAGATGGGATGAGAAGAGATAAGCATCCTCCACTACAAATGGCCTCCTGCTCCGCATTTGTTGTTTGCTAGTCTGGAGTCAGCTTTGGTGGATAAAGAAGGCTGATGACTCTAAGGTTTGTACTAGAAAGCTGGGTTTATGCTTGAATTACATAAGGTAAAAGGAGTGTTTGTAGCTTGGAAGCACTTGTGTTTGGGTACCCTAAAGCATGTAACTGTATGTTGCTGCAGTCATATGTTAATTAAAAACAGTATTGGTTTGCAAGTCTTTTGTGGAATAAGGTGTACGTTTTCAGCCTGGATAATTATTTTGTTTGGTCTAGGTATATATAATACCTAGATTTTATCAACATGTGGCCTTCATCTTTATTGTAAAGGCAACTCAGGAAATTAATTAATTAAATGAATTTGACAAGGTTATTGCTTAATAAGCTAACAGTGTAAGTCATATTCATAAGTACAGTATTCAACTTAATTAGAACAGCAATTAGCCCCTTCTGTCAAGCAAATGTGTATTATTAAATATAATATTAAGGTAACCTAGTAAGGCTGAAGTTTATTTTTACAGTGCAGCTTCATATAAGTCAAGTCTTGGCTGTAGCCAAAACAATACAGTGCTTCTGATCAGCTTGGACTGAAGGATGAACTTGAGGATGGGCTTTACTGTGGGTTTTAAAATATTGTGTATTCTCAGTTATTTTGTTCTTTATTTACAGATGTTTGAAAGAATCAAAGCATCTGATGAAGCTTCTGCTTCTTCAGCACAAGGTGAAAAGTTTAAAAGTAAATGGTTTTGCTACAGTTTTTTTTTTTTTTTGCTTTGTTTTTTAGTCTAATAATAGTAGAAGCATCAGTTCACTTTGTAGTTTCAGTTGCATGCTTTGATTTCCTAGGTTTTCTTATGGAACTTAGAATAAGTGAATTCTGATTCATCCACAGACTTTCTGTGTCAGTGTAATTTC
The DNA here is from genome assembly GCA_032466535.1 of Forpus xanthops. Classification (NCBI taxonomy): domain Eukaryota; kingdom Metazoa; phylum Chordata; class Aves; order Psittaciformes; family Psittacidae; genus Forpus; species Forpus xanthops. The sequence goes on from JASSUY010044182.1 coordinate 4,287, forward strand.
CTTGTCCTGTAATAAGCTGTTTAAGACATTTTATCTCAGTGGTCATGGATATAGCAGTATAAATGCAGATTTCTTAGTCTTGATCCCAGACAAATCAGTAGAAAAAAATTCTCACTCACCTCAGCCATGACAGAGTAAAGCTTATTTTATGAAGCTCTCAAAGGAGCTTTGAGGACAAAAGGATCTCTCTCTGCACATGCTTTCTGTTTTAATTTTCCTTTAAAATAGTAGGTTTGACAAATGCAGTGTAAGATAAGTAATTAATTGCACGTGAAACTCTATTTCAGCTCTTCGATATTCTGTTTTGGTTTGTTTTCCCTGTAGGAACTGAAAGACATGGTGTTGAAGGCTCTGTACGACGGGACAGCAGTAGCAGGTAAGTTAGGTCATGATCTAGCTGGCATCCAGCTTATTGCTTTCACAAAGTAAACCAGAAAGAATTTGGTTTTCAACCTTATCTGTTATCTTGTATAATGGATGACAGTGATATAATATAGGTCAAGTGTATGATGAACATCCTTTTTATCTTGTACTCACATACTGTTGTACAAACTGTGGGGAAGGTGCATTGTAGTGCCCAAAACTAATGTGTGGGTGTCAGGATTTCTTTATCTTTTTTATATAATTCCTAATAAAGACCCAGAAGAACTAAAAAATGACTGCCTTTTTTTGGAGAGACAGTTTTCTTCAGATTTCAGCCAACTGAAATTAACATTTGTGTTAGCTGTGCTTTCAACCTGCTACCCTTTGTTCTGCATTGAAGAAAAAATCTGTGTAGTGAAATTTGCTTGGGAGTACCTTAAAATACGTAGTCCTACTTGCCTTTACAACTCTAGAATAGAAGCATTGCTCTTGCAAATTTGTTCCAGTTCTATAGTAAGATAGCTGTGTAGAATTTCCATGTTAAGAACATGAATTAAACATTCCAACACGTCTTGGTAATATTACCTGCTTTTTTTCAGTTTACATGCAAGGCGGCAAGAATATTCTTGGCCTGGAGTATCTACTGTGCAAAATAGACAAGGGTACTGCAACTGTTGCCATGTACACTACAGTAACCTGGAACAGGTAACAAGGCTTGTGTATAATTCAGCAACAGATAGCAAAGATTATGAGAAGGCTTTATCATTTTATAAAATGTCAGTCTTTACACTGAACAGCCAATACTGAATGAAAATTAATCAATTTATGAATTACACAGCGTATGCACTGAGAAGATGATACCCCCCCCTTATCTATTATCTCTTAAAAAGATACTGGTGGAGTGGCATGGCTACTGCAGTCTGCTTTTCTGAAGTGGCACAGTGCTGTGCATTGCATCCAGTAGGTTTCTTTCTGTAGCTTTAATGTTGAGATCTATATATATTGTATTAGAGTTAACATGTTAAATATGTTCCAATTCAGAAAGATGTTTCAGTACATTTTAGTATTATTTAAGACTTTCTAAGCATGCTTAAAAATCTCATTGGATCAATGTTTCTTAAAGAAGAAAAGGCTGAAAGTTTTTCTTTTTGTTTGAACATTTTTATAGCAACAGTGTAATGTTTAGTCTGGGAAGTAACTTTTAGCAACAGACCAATGTGTTAACAATAGTATTGAGCTAGTTGTCTCTTTTATCTTTCATCAGCATGTGTTCAGCTCCCAGCACAGACATTTTACCACTTACTGCAGGAATCGTATGGGTGCCAATAGCTTGATGGAGCGTTTCTTGCAAGATGTTTTGCATCATCATCCCCACAGATACCATGACAACAGGTATAATACGGCTGTTGTTTTTTTGTATTCAAGTATGTGTTGATAGAATGCGTGCATTATGAGTTCTGTTCCACTGCTGGGCAGTAAATTTGGCCATTTGAGGTGAAGCTTTCACATTGAAGAAAATTTTGAAAGGAATTTATCTATAGAAACGATATCCATGTATATTGCTTTTGTGTTGTCTCTGTAATTTTAAGCTTTGTTTCACTACTAAAGGATTTGGTGCAGCACTTTGGTGGCAATTAACTCTGAGGACCTGTAAAAAGAAGCAACTTATTGGTCATGGGTATAATGGCAGACTGTCCAGACTGACATGCATTTATGAATTCTTGTAATTTGGGCTTTAAATACATGTATTATTATAATTCTGGGCTTTATATGTAGCAGTATATTTTATGGTATGTTTTGTAAGAGCTTATAGTTCTGGTTTGTTGCTTTTGGATAATCAGGTGAATATTTCTATGCTTATTTCTTCATTATCCTTGCAGTTCACACATTCAGTTAATACTTACATGAATTACATTAATTGGCCAACTCATTAATGTTCAGATTTTCAAAAGTGTTTATTTATCATAAGAGAGTTGGTGTGTTTTTTTCATGTAGAAGAAGGGAAATCAATTAAATCTCATTCCTTGTTTGTTATGTTCTGCAAGGCAGTCAAAAATCCCTGTCTGACCCAGTACAGTGTATCTTGATATATAACTCTCTTATAGGTCTGACAAAAAAGTATAAGGGTATTTTGTCTGGAGGCAGTCATATTGGTATTATCTGGGACGTGACAGAACAAGGAAATAGACATGCCTCTGACAAATTATTAGCAGTGATGTGTACATGTCCTGGGCTAAATGTCCATCTTAAATAAATAAATTAATTCCTGCTAGTATAAGAGCCTGTATATTTTTTTGCCATGGAGAAAATACAGTATTCACTTTAAGGCAACACCTAATGAAAAAAAGCTGTGTCTTGATGTGTCACTAACAGGAGATTATTTCTTTGGTGAACAAAACTTAGTAACTAGGAGCAACAAAGTATCCATGTTCCTCTAAGTTATTGAAAGAAGGAATGGAATGAGAAAATAATGTACAAAACCTAGATGAAGTTTTGGGGAGAAAGGGGAGAAGTAATTCCAAGACTAGATGGAGTTTGGAGGAATTAAAAAACAAAGATGGAAAAAAAAGTGTGAATAGATTTATGTTGCAATCCTGCTTTGAAGCAAACAAAAATCCCCACGTTCTTAACTGTCATCTGAAGTAAGAACTGGACTGTCTTTTTTCATACATAAAACTGCTTGGACTGATACATGGTTTCATACAGTTCTTAAATACCGTTTTTTATTTTTCAGCTGAATTCACAAAAGGTATCTTAACAGTGTAATTTAAAAGGATTATAGAAATACTTGAGAGACTTGATTTGTTTTGCAGAACCAGTATACCTAGTAGTGATGTGGAGAAAGTAACTGTTGACCAGAGCTTTGCCTTATTCTGAATTTCAGAGGTTATTGGTGTTTTGCCTCTCCCTCAAAAAAAACAAAACCAAACAAGACCCAAATCAACTGAACAAAAAGCCCCACGTAAATCGAGAAATCATTCCTTCCTCCAGACTCTTGGTGTAGAAGTTTTTATGTAAAGAAATAATGAGTGTTTAAGAGAGTAAGGCTTCACTCTGCTTTTGGGGGTAATTTGTAGCAGAGTTGTCAGAAGTTCCTAACTGTATTGAACTGTAGTTCTGTTACCACAAAAGACAGTCAAAGAAACTCTAAGACTTGATTTGGAGTTCTAGAAAGCATTCTTTATTGCGCTGCTGGGTGCACACATGAATCATTTCTCAGAGGTGAGCGCACCTGGAGTCTACACGCAGCATCCGTATATCCAACGAGCTTATATACCTATTTACAACCTTTCTGGGAAGTGTTTTACATATTCATTAAATTTCCTGGAACTAATTAATTAATAGCTATCTAATTAATATTTGCATTTTAATTGCACATATGCGTTCTTGCTGAGTGGTGGTCTTGGGGGGTCTTGAGTGGTCTTCCTCACTGTGTCTTCTGATTGACCTCTGCGCTTGCACATGTGGAAAAGACTTGTGAATGACTTCAATTGTGTCCATGTTTTAGGTCAGTTTGTTCTGATTTGTTCCTTATCTTGAAGAACTGGCCTCATCTGTCTTGGTTGTTCCTTTATTATCTTCACACTAGGTTGACTGTGGAGGGGGAACTACCCTGCCCCATATTACTCCTCCCTTATCTTCAAAGGCTACCCTTGTTTTATGCGTACCCCAAGGCCACACCGCCCAATCTTGTTCTCAATAGAGCAGTCCCAATTTACAATTCAGCATTTTAGCTTACATTACCTCCTCAGAGATATTTGTTTGTAAGTAATTTTTGAAAATTGAATAGACTGTTAAGCAAGCTAGAAGCCTAGGAATTTGATGCAGTTTATCCATACAAAATTCATTTAATCCTATATTCAGTCTTCCAGCAATATCCAGATGCCATGTATTTATCAAAAGGTAGAAGAGCTCTGAAATGAGAAAGTTAAAGGATTATTTCTACTGCCTTTAGCCTTCCCTTTCAGTCTAATTTTATTTTAACAAAGGTGCTTTATCTCGATCTTAGGTGTACAAGAATGCATCCAGCAGTGGGGCACAGAAGTTCAGCTGACAGGCATTATTTGATCATTTAGTAATAGAAACAATCTTGGGTTTGTTTGTTTGGTTTAGTTGGTTTTTTTTTAGTTTGTTTGTTTGTTTGTTTGTGGTTTGTTTTTTTTTTATGTTGATGTTTCTTTATATGAGGTTTTTCTTTTTGCTTATTCAGTCTTATAACCCTTATCAGTACTCTGATGAATTAAATCCTCTTTACTTAGATAACTAAAATTTCACTGTATTCTAAAAGACAATACACTTTGGAGAAATATGTTACTTTTTTGGAGTACACAAGGAATATTGCAGACTTTGTTATAAAGTTTTTTTCAGGTAAGGTGTTTTATACTGCAGCTGGTCAATCAGTGTGGTTTGGTAGGGTTATAAAAAGTGCATCGCTACTTTTTATGTATCCTTTTTTATGTAGCCAGTGTGATTTCTCCCATCCCATGTCCCAGCCCCCTGCATTATGAATTGCAATGATTTGAGGGGACTTTGTTTCCTTATAAGGCGTTTGTTTGTTTGATGGACCATGCTTCAGGCCCTGTGTTGTGAACAAGACCTTTATAGCTCTTGGTCTTCTGGTAACTTTCATTTCCCTGTTGTTTGGCATAAAAAGTTGCTTTGTTTATGACTGTTAGTGGCTCTGTAGTTCTCCTCAAATGACCTCAGTAAACAGGGATTTCAGCACGATACTTAGTACTCTCTGAAGCATTCTGGGAGCTGATAGTAATTATTTTTCAGAGGCCACAGAGAACATGTGATGTTTAGGAAGGACTGGGAAAAAAAACTAATGTAGCGATTGTCGATAATCATTGAGGGCAGAAAAGAGGATCTGCCTACAGACTTCTTTGCTTAAATTACAGTGTTTCCATGAGAACTGAATAACCAAACTGTTCATAATAACACGGAAGACAATGAAATGATGAGTAATGGTCACTGCTGCGTTTGTCAAGAAAAATCACATCAGGTCATTCTAAATTCCTCCTCTGGCAGGATAATGGACCTTATATAAAGAGTAGAATCGTGTCTCTATCATCTCTCATGTCACATCTATCATGACATCTCTCAGAAGCCCAGCTTTTGGCATGTTCTTGTATGAGGTTTATAAGCAAGCTAAGGAGAATTTGGTTTGTTATTAAATGGTGATGAAATGAATATGTAGCTGGCTGGAAAACTGTTTTCTTAATTGTTATTGGCGCAGAGAGGGAGAGAGGAAAACCTAATGGTGGATCATGAACTCGGTCACTGAAACCTTTTCCTACCACTAAGACCTATCCTGAGGTTTGAAGTAGGTGCTTTGAAATATAAGGGGGAGGAAGGCAGGAATTTTGGATTTGTGGTGATTCTATGAAGTATACTTTTCTGAACTAAATCTTGTTAACTCTATAGAGTTCAAATATCAGGTTTAAATTTCATTTTTTAAACGTTGGCAAAACCTATCATTTTTTTCAACTATAAAATAGTTCTTCCAAGCTGACAATTCTTGTTTATCATCTCTCAGTAAAAGGCTGAAACAAAGTTATATTCAGCTAAGTTCTCTTCTCATTGTTTTTCAGTGTTAAGGAGCTACTTAGAAGTACTTGCTGCAAGGTTGCTTGGTATCATCTGTCTTTATCAATAACTGATGTCCAAGTCTTTCAAGGACTTCTGCAGATGTTTATTATTAAGCATTCTAATTCTGTTGGCTCCTGATTTTTTTTTTTTAAACTTTAAATATATGTGGAAGCTGAATGTTTATAACTAAGGAAGTTACTGTACAATAAAATCTATTCACAATACTTTTAGCAGATGAATGCATCATGAGAGGTGCATGGGTATCTGCCATGTATTAAAGCAAGCACCGCCTGGGTCTCACAAGGTCTGGTTATAACATTCAAATAAAACATAATATTCTCTCCACAGCTATATTTACATTTTCTATTTTTTTTTTTTTTTTTTTTTTACAACTATTTGCATTAGATTTGCCCAGCTGTTACACATTGAAGCATTGTGGGTTCCTGTGTTGCAGAAGAGTCAGTATCTGTCATTTCTGTTAGTTCTGCCAGACATAAACTCTTGCATTTGAGGCAGTCATAAAGATAGAGCAGCCAGTTACAGAATATATAAAAATCTACTGCTGTCACGGTGAAGCTGGACAATCATAACTTGGCTTCGTGTAGCAGGGAGTCAGAAGCTATGGTATTTCTGTGTGAAATAGTGAGCATGGAATTCCTTGGCAACATTTGCACAGTACCTATCATGCAGCCACCTTTCGTAGAGAAAGTGGCATTTATACTCAATAGTATTCTTATACTGTGCTGTATTATAATGTTGTGTTTCTCTACAAAAGCTCAGTATTAATTGATAGCTTTACCAGTAAAATAACCTCCCAACTTCAAACAAAAGAAATATCTTTACTTTTTCTTTCTTTACTGTATTTATAAAATTATTGTAATGTGTTTGCCTGTTCTTAATGGGTGGTTGCATGAGGAGGGTAACCAACTAATTATCATCTGTAGCTTTGTGGAACGTTGTCCTTCACCCTCTGCCCTTTCTACAGATGGGCTATCTCTGCTAAAGTAAGCAGAGGTGGTAACTTGTGTTTGTTCTTTAGGTGTGATGCATTCTAGGTAATTACTCTTAAAAAAAAAAACAAACCCAACACACTATTGTTTGAAAGACCTGAATCGTATTTACATTATTTATATAAGGTGTTTTTTCCCCTCCCCTTTAGACCAAGCTATGATGATATGCCACTCCCCATCACTCCAGAACCTGCTAGGACTGCTTGCCTGTCACTGGAAGAGATGGACAGAAGGAGGAACAGAGAGAGAAAGGAGATTTCCAGCAAAGAGCAGGAGTCTGTTGGTGAAATACAATCTTCTGCTCCATGCCTGTCTCGTAAGGGTACAAAGAAAACATCTGCAACACAAGCATTTATTGAAAAAACAGAAAGAGGGCAGCAACATGCTATAAGAATATCCAAGCACTCTGTGGGCCTTTGTAGCAATGAGAAATGGGACACCCTGAAAGATGCTCAAATTGCAAATCGTAGCCATGAAGGTCAGTTTACAGCTGTGAGTTCTGTACCTCAGCGATTTTCTGTCAGTCCTTTAATCCATAGTTCTTCTGTTAATCCTAAAACAGGAAAAAATGTTAGGAATTTGGCAGCAGCATCAAATCTGATTTCACAGAGTGGATATGGTAAAACGGGAATGAAGGTACACAATAATGATGTGTTATTGAAACCATGCTTGAATCCTGGTCCGGCACTGGTTCACCCAAAACGCCCTTCTGTTTCTCATCAGAATACTCTGTGCAGCAACAGCAATCCTTTATGTATTACCTCAGGTCAATCACTCTCAAAACGAGATGGTTTACGAACTCAGGATGAAACTTTTGTGTCTGATTTCCATCTCAGGGATACTGTGGATATCAGCAGCTCCCTAGATCCTGGGACATCCCCACAACTAGCAAGATGCAAAAAATTGAAGATGAGCAGAGGTGGTGAAAGTTCAGTGGATGAAACTATTGAAGGTGTTATTTTGAAATACTGTCATGGAAGAAGTACATCCAAAGAAGTTTATTTCAAAGAAGAGAAGAATCCCTGTTCAACTTTTTCATCATTTCTGGACCATACTCATTTAGAGAGCTCTGAAATGAGCTTTGACTGTGATGCACCTATTCAGACAGGAACAAACTTACCCAAGGCAGCTATAAAAGATATAGAAACCCTAAAAGAGGTCCAGATAAGTTTGCAAGATAAAGGCTATGGAACACAGCTCTCTTCTGTTTTAAAAAGTGAGTCAGTGGAGAAAGTAGAAGCAGTGAAACAGGATGTTGTAATTCATACAGAAGAGCCTGTCCTTCCGGCTCTGCCTCATGTGCCTCCTTCGTTTGTGGGAAAGACTTGGTCTCAAATAATGTATGAAGATGATATAAAAATTGAAGAACTTGTACGTGATTTCAGGGAAGGCCGTTTTCGCTGCTACTTTGATAGTGAATCCTCAGCCAACTATACAGGGAAGAGAATGAAGAAAAAAAAGCAGAAGGATGAGAAAAGGAACAGTATTGTTGAGGGTAATAGAAGAGATAGTGCATCAGTTAAAGTATTGCCAGAATTTAACGATGCTCTAAGTGATGGCTCTGATTTTCATAACCCATTTGTAGCCTCAGATAGACTATGCAATGCACAGATGCTTAAAATGCCTAGGAAAAGGACATGGCGCCTGGCTTCAAGGTGCCAGGTGGTCAAAGTCAGTCATGGCACCCAAACAAGTCTATTGAACTACCCTGTAGCAAAAAGAAAGATGTCTAGGAGGGCATCTGATCCAGCTGGTCAGAAATCAAGCATTGTGTGGCCAGAGAATGAAAGAACTCCCAACATGAAAACTAGGCTATGTGCCCTTAAACTTCCTGAGTCCTATAGCAAGATTATGAGTCCTGTACAGCCTAAGACAGTGGTGTATGTACTTTCGTGCCCAGAGATGAAACAGTGTAAAAGTAAACCTATGGATATTCCGAAAATGAGGAAAAATTGTAACTCCACAGATAGCAAAGACTCTGTCAGGTATAAATACAAACAGTGTTCTTTCAAGTACTATGACCCACTAACAAATCGAATTCTGAAAATGCCTCCTAAGATTACAGCTGGAGAAAAGGCCAAAAAGCCCTCTCATGTTCGACAGCTTTTCAGGAGTCTCAGCTTTGATGCAAACAGGAAACTAGCTGATGCACAGAGAGAAAGCATGCCATCAAAGTCACTGAATTGGTCAGACTTGCACAGTTCACCTTCAGCATCTTTCCTGCCAGATCCAGGTAAAGGGAATGATGCGGCCTCAAGTCAAAAGGCTGATGGATCTTCTGTTTCCACAGAAAGAACAGATTGTCTGGTATCTGGTCACTCTGAGAACTCTTTTAAACGCCTGATCATTTCACCTTTGAACTCCTGCCAATCTGCAGTAGAAGGAGATGTTAGATTAACTCCATTTAAAAGTAGAGTTACCAAAACTCCTCTGACCTCTGTCAGGAGTGAGCGTTTGGAGAGGGAGAGTCCAAAGGCAATATGGAAGAGAAAAGAAGGCACTAACAAAGAACCAGTTTTTTCCAGAAAGGCTTCAGGACCCAAGTCTGTCAGATGTCCTGTCAGTAGGAAAGGAAACAGAGTAGTGGCAAGCAAACAAACTTCCAGATCTAAAAAACAGCAAAAAGAGGGGAGAAGAAGAAAACTCCGTCCTCATGCTCAGAAGTCTGCTTTATCCATCCACAGGTGCCAGACAAGAAAAACTACAGTGGGAAAGCACCCTAAGAAAGAAAAGCCTGATGCTAAAAAATTGAAAGTGAGGAGGAAACCAAAAAGGACTTTTCTGAACTCAACAGTTGTCATGGGGATTCCTGAAAAGAGGCAGAAAGTCACATCAGAATCTTTTCCTAAGGAGCCAGAGCAGGCTTCTTCCAAAGCCAGGAACTGGGAAGTAAGTGGAGATCAGGGTCACCCTAGCACTGTGAACCAACCCTCTAGAAGAACTTCTGCTGTACCATTACTTCGAAACTGTCTTGTTCCTCCTGGTGAGAGCTAGCTACCAAAATAATTTGAGGGTTTTTTTCTATAACCAGCACCTGGAAAAAGATTGAAGAAAAGGAAATAGAGCAGAAGAAGATAATAGACGAAGCAAATGAAGTGCTAGAGCTGCAGAAAGTGCAAAGCCAGTCTGTTGTGAAACAGGTACAGCTGTAAACTCAGCTCTTGTTCCTGGAATATGGGAACATAATGTATTGCACTGTTCTACTGTGTAAAGTTGCAGAAGGTGTGTGTTTGAGTTAAAAAGCACTTAGAACACTCATTATTAGATTTCACCTGTTCATCAGAAAACGAGCTTGAATAGTATCATATTGTTTTTATGGTATTACCAGTGCGTATTAGTGCACTGTAATAAAGTAAATTAGAAGCTGTATTAATTGTGCCTATTCTCATTTTCCCATAGTATTCTAAAGTGCAAAAAATGATTGTTACGCTAGAAGTTAAAATAGAGATACATTAATTTGGACTGAATTTTGTGTATGTATTTGTGTAAATACACAACTCCTTCCACACATAATATATATTTGACTATAGAGTGGCATTAAAATTAATACAGTATGATACAATTCAGTGCTTTCTTGAAATGAGGTATAATTGTACATGTTTTTATATTGACTTTTTTCCTGAAACCATGTCCAAAGCAGTTCTTTTAGAGAAAAAGTCACTGTGGGCTCTTGTCAAGCAATAATGGACCATGCTGGTAAGGAAATACGTCTCTCTAGGGCACTGTTTAAATCAAGTGGTGGTGGTTAAAGTAAAATCTCAGATTCCAAAAGAAATAGAGGATTAGGGTCTGGTGTATTTATCTTTTAAATATGATTTTATTTTATTTATTTGTTTGTTTGGGTTTTGGTGTGTTTCTTAATAGCTTATTGATCAAGTTTATAGGTGAATTTCACATTCCTTAATGGGGGGACGGGGACGGAAAAGTTGTAATGCAAACAAATAGCAGTGAGTTGTTCCAGAATGTCAGCCTTATATTTTAGTTTCTGTGCTTTTTAAACTTCAATTTGGTGTACCATTTGTTATATTTTTTACTGTAGTTGAAACTTTCAGTAAAATAATTAAATCTAAAGCAGCATCCAGTTAAATGTATTAGAGTTCATATATTTGTTTAAACTGATATTGAATGATCTGTTTAAAATACTTAGTTGAATTAAAATCTCATTCCATAGTGATTAATGTTTGGTCACCAATGCTCAAACTACTATGATTTTATGGGGAAAAAAAAAAAAACATATTGTTTTGTTTTAAGTTTTAGGTTTGTTGTTGGTTTTGGTTGTTTATGGGGTTTTTTGTGCTTTGTTTTAGGGTTTGGTTTTTTTTTTATTTTTTGTTTGTTTTTTTTTTTTTTTTTTTTTTTTTTTTTTTTTTTTTTTTTTTTTTTTTATTATTATTAAA
>JASSUY010044183.1:0-12832 GCA_032466535.1 Forpus xanthops
GCAGCAGCAGTCATTTTTCTTTAAGTAGTAGCTGGTGTAGCACTGTGTTTTGGATTTTCGGCTTGGGAACAGCGCTGGTAACACCAGTGTTTATAGTTGTGGCTTGGAGTGTTTAGGCTGATCAAGGACTTTCTGAGTTTCATGCTCTGCCAGGGAGGAGGGGAGCCAGGAAGAAGCCGGGTGGAAGGAGAGCCAGGGCACCTGACCCAAACTGACCAAAGAGGTAGTCCATACCATAGCACGTCATGTCCAGGACGTAGAAACGGAGACAGAGGGGAGAGACTGGGAAAGATGGTGCAGGGGGAGTGTGCACAGCATGGCCGGGATTTGGTATGAGGTGATGGGGTACACTGTGTAGTCAAGCTTGGTATCAGGTGATGGGGGGCCACTGCGTGGCATGGCTAGGTTTCAGGGGAAGATCTATTGCATTCTTTTTCCTTGTATTTCTCTTGTATTATTAGTGGTGGTAGCAGTAGTGATTTATGTTATACCTTAGTTACTAAACTGTTCTTATCTCAACCTGTGGGAGTTGCATACTTCTGATTCTCCTTCCCATTTCCCGGGGACTGGGGAAGAAAGAGGGGGAAGTGAGTGAGAGAGCGATTGCGTGAGTTTGAAAGCCTCAAACCACGACAAAAATATATATGAGAACCTCAGACTTTAAAAGGTGAGTTTACCACCTGAATCAGCTCTCAGAGGACATTAGATCCTAACCCAAAAGTTTTCTGGCTGGGCTTCATTTTAGTGACTCAAAGAAATTGAGGTTAAGTAGCTAATCTCTCTTTCTCAAACTCTTCTCAAAAATGCTTTGACCAGTGAATTATTGCAGGTGATTGAGCACCAGAGCTGCTGCACATGACAGAAAGTTATGGTGTGCTTTTTAAAGGCCCGTTGTGACTAAGCTCTAGGAGCTTAAAATTATGTTTATACTTGTTTTCCTTAGCAGAATCCTGAAATGGTGAAAAATGCTATGTGCTTTGGAAACAGATTCTAAGACTTGGAAATCCAAACCAGATTTCAAACTATAAGCAAATAAAACCACCCATGTCCACTAATGCTAGCATCTTTCTAAGATCCTTCAGAATTATCTGAAGGTGTCATAGTTTTAATACTTATCATCTCATAAATAACATATTTACGATCTTCTGGCCAAAACCTAAAGGTTTAGGGGGTTTTTGAGAAGGTTTTGTCGTAAACCTGAGAAAACCAGGCAAATTTTGCACAGTTGAATGACATAGATCAAATTTCTCCTATTTTCATCTCTGCCATTATTTTATTCCCTTCCACGCTGGGGGTGACCTACACCCTTTTGGGGATCATTCACTTCAGTCAAATATATTTGCAACACATAGTTGTCTAGAGTTATTAGCTAAAGTAACAAGATATTTTTCCAAGTATTTTATTCTTTTGAAAAAGAAATTATTTAAGTGCCTATTAGGAGCACATTTAGCCCAGGTCTTTCATATGTAGGGATTAGAATATAAGCAGGAAACTACTTATACAGCTAAACATTCATAGTAGAAACTGCTTGAAAAATGCTTAGAGAACCAGCAAAAAATAACCATAAAAATGGAATCCATTAAAAAACCCAAGCAAACACATGAGAAATTTTATGCAGCCAACAAAATTAACTTTTACATGGGGATTTTGATTGATGAAGTATTTATTGAAAGCAGCTTGGATGGTTTTAGCCCGTGCAAGCAGTTTTGGGTTCATATCAGCTTCAGTTCTAAAAATTTGCTTTTTATTTAATTAAACATTTTTAAGAAAATCATTACACAAGTCTGCTTCTGGTACCTTTGGAACTAACCCAGTAAATGATTGCTGAGTATACAAGCTGCTAATCTATATTATCTGAAGAGTAAACTGCAGTTCCTAAGTGTACTGCAGCACTGCTCTCCAATCCACGGCCTTGTTCACCTAGGAAAGCTGATATACTTCCGACTTGAAAATTCCCTTTCTAGTCACTGATGTGCAGCCAAACCTGTTTCAAAGGTTGTGAAGATTAGTATTATAACATCAATGAACAAAATTAATTTAAATCATTCTACTAGCAATTCTACTATATTATTGGTTCCTAATTTGTGAAAAAGTGTTTAACTCCCTAGGTACGCAAAGACTATGACTTGTCTTTGTCTGTTTCCTTAGCTGTGCCTTACTGGTTGTTTTCTCATCTTTAGTGTCACTTTCTAATGTCGTGGTTTTTTGTTTTTTTTTGTTTTTTTGTTTTTTTTTGGACGGGGGGGTGTTTCTTTGGGGAGTTAGGGGGATTTTTTTTGTTTTGTTTCCTTTTGGTGGTTTGTTTTTTTGGTTTTTTTTTTTTGCTTGTTTTTTTGTTTTTTTAAGATGCCATGAGAATAAGTAACTTATTCATGGTGAATGTTGATAACATTGAGCTGCATTAAAATATTATGTTGCCAACATTCTGCCATATTTCTTACTATTTACCTATTTGTGCACAATTCTTGAAAGAGGTGCTCTTTAAAAAAAAAAAGTTTAAAAAATTGCAGTAAATAACAGCACAGTTATTTTTCGGAAACCCTATCTTGCAAAGTAGGCTTTCACTGACTAAAGCATTTTTTGTGTTGCTCCACAGTTTGTGGTACCAGATTGAAGAGTTCCTACTGATTTCAGGAGGGTTTGAAACAGACCTTTGCTAAATGAAGTTTTATTTCTTCAGAATTTCAAGGGACACATTTCCTCATCTTCAAAATCTAGTCTACAGAAAGCAATGCCTCAAGCCTTTGAGGTATGCCCTGAACAGACACCCTGAAGGGAAGAAAGGCTCATGAAGGCCCACAGTCCACATAATCCTGTAAGAGAACCATTGAAGACAGTGTGAGTTATTCAATTTCCTTTCAGTAAAGAACTTGAGAATAGAGATTCATGTTGTCACTGGCATTAGTCAGGCCCCTCAAACAAAAATTTCAGTAAAAGGAAACTCTCTCTCCACTTTTTGACATTTAGTCATTTAATTCTACGGCGAAGAATCATACACAGTAGAAATAAAAAGGAATTACAGTAACTGATCTGATACAGTTTGATGGGACAAATGTACCTCATATTTGTTTTTATCTTAACATTGTTCATATCAGCCTAAAGAGATGTCTTACTTGTATGCTTGTGATAATTCACTTTGAGACTTAGAGAAATTTTGAAAAGATTGTTAGACTGAGTAGAAATGAGCACTTCAACTTTTTTTATTAAAAGTCCTGTTGTTTCAAGATTTTGTAAGTTTTTGTATAAAATGTATTAGATAAAATGCTTTAATAATGCTGTATTGAATATCTTTCTTTGACTCAATTTATTATTTTAGGTTTGAGAAAATCATTATGCTTGCTGTACCTATGAAGTATTAAATATTCAGTAACATTTAAAAGTCTCATAAAATGTATCTTTATCATAACTATAATTCCTTTTCATTCACATGTTGATAGTCATTAACACTAAAATGTGAATTTGCATTGTAAAAGTGTTACTAATTGAAATATACATAAAATTATATACATACACAAAAAATAAGTGCATATTTTACAAGACTTCATATCGTAGCACTGATGCTGCTGAGGCACATCACTCTGAGTTGCTGCCTAAGGACAACCCTGCTGTGAAATTTAAGAATTCATATTGTCATGGGGTGCAGCTTCTGGTAAAGCCTGAAAATACTAGTTCTAGCCATTATTTCACATTGTCAAAGTTAAATACAGATAATAATTTTTAAGTGATACTGTCAGGCTGGCTAATGTCATGTTTAGTGCCATAGAGACCTAATTCTCATTAATTCTATTTCACAATAATGGATTTTTTATTTATTTTTTTAATACAGTACTTCTATATAATACACTTCCTTCCTAATAGTAAATTTAGGAGATGGCTGAGTAAGCTTAGCAGTTAGTGCCCTGTAAAAGGGTGTCAATATGGCCCTGAATCTGGGCATGCTGCTTTTTCTGTAGAACAGAAGATGCAGGTAACAAGCAGCATAACAAAAGCTGACTGCATACCTTTGCAACTGGAGTGGTCCTAGCAGGTTCTTTTAAGGATTGGAAGTATGGGAGTTGCCTTTGCACTCATTCATATATTAAAAGTTCCGGGTAAAAAGCACATACATGATTCAAAAGCCTATATATTTTTGTCACAAAGCACATAAGTGAATCATTGAGAAAATGCAACCTCAGGATTTTTATTTAATTCTTCTTCGCAAACTTACTCTTTGCAAACAGTAAGAGAATGGACCTGCTTTCTGTACTGGTTCTTCTTGATAACACCTCAATGAAAATATCAGGGGTGAAAAAGTCTGCTTTTGAGTTTAATAAAAAGACAGATTATTTTATGAGTCTGAATAAAATTGGTGGAGCCTTTAAAAATACTCTGACAAGGAAAATCCTTCCTTAGTTTGTTTTGAAATGTGAATTTTGTTTCATTACTAATCTGAAAAGGACAGAATGAGATGGTAAACTGCAATTCTAGAAAAAGAAATCAATTTTCATACGCAAATATAAACAATAAAAGATCACATTTTGCTTTATTTTCTTGTACACTTATCACTGAAAGGTTTTTTTATTAGTCTTCTTTTTATTACAGCCTTATGCAGACTTGAAAAGCAGAAAGTTTTATACTAGAACATTTATTTGACAGATGTGAATGATTTCTTGCTTCCAATGCTTTTTATAAACATTATTGTATAAAAATTTGTTTTGCCAAGGGCAAGCATTACCTGTGGAAAGAATTCAGCTTTCATGAGGAAGAAAGTAGTATTTCAGGAACTATCTGCAGAATTTCCATTATCCAAAGGTACATTACGCAGATCTCCAAGGTTACATGCTCTCCAGGGCACATTACAGAATATGTGCAAGATTTCCATTTTCCTGACAGAAACAATTACAAATGCCATGCAGGAATAATTTAATTTGAAGAAGTAAAACAGGAACCAGAAATTCTGTTAGGTAGGTTACAAATGCTTATGCTAATGCTACAATCGCAAAACAGAAAAGACTAGTAAACAAATAGGTATTTATAGTTATATAAAAAAATATATGGTTTCATTACAAGGAACTAAGTAGGTATTATTTGACATAGGATCACAGAACATTTTATGTTGTAAAGGACCCTTAACACCATTGAGCCCAACTGTAAACACTGTCAAGGATTGTGATCATTAAACCATGCCCTTAAGTGTCTTTTAAATTCTTCCAGGGTGACTCAACGACTTCCCTGGGCACCCGGCTGCAGTGCTTTCTCTTTAGCAGAGAAATGTTTCCTAATATCCAAGTTAAAACCTCCCTTGGTGCAACATGAACCCATATCCTCTCATCCTGTTGCTTGTTGCTTGTTACTTGTGAAGAGTGACGAAGCCTCACCTCAATACAACCTCCTTTCAGGTAGTTGTAGAGAACAGTAAGGTCTCCACTCACACTCCTTTTCTCCAGACTAAACAGTCCCAATTCTTTCAGCTGTTCCTCATGAGACTTGCTCCCTACACCCTTCACCAGCTTTGTTGCTCTTTGTACCTGCTCCAGCACCTCAGTGTCTTGTAGTGAGAGGCCCAAAAACTGAACACAGTATTTGAGAGAAGACACACCAGTACTAAGTTCAGGGGTAAGTTAACAGCTTGAGTAATAATAGACCAGATAGCCTCACCTCTGTGCTTGGCAAAATCTTAGAGCAGATTCTCCTGGAAGGCATACTGAGGCACATGAAAAACGACAAGGTGCTTGGTGACAGCCAGCATGGCTTCACTGGGGGGAAATCTTGCCTGACTAATCTGGTGGCATTCTATGATGGGGCTACAGAATTGATGGACAGAGGCAGCGTAGTTGATGTCATCTACCTGGACTTGCGCAGAGTGTTTGACACTGTCTCACATGACATCCTTGTCTCTAAGTTGTAGAGATATCAATTTGATAGGTGGACCACTCGGTGGATAAAGAACTGGATGGATGGCCACATGCAAAGAGTTGCGGTCAATGGTTCAATGTTTGGCTGGAGACCAGTAACAAGTGGTGTCCCTCAGAGATTGGTCTTGTCCAAAATCTTTGTCAGTGACATGGACAGTGGGACTGAGTGCACCCTCAGCAAGTTTGCTGATGACACCAAGCTCTGTGGCTCAGTTGATAAGCTGGAGGGAAGGAATGCCATCCAGAGGGACCTTGACATGCTTGTGAGGTAAGGTCCTACACCTGGGTCAGAGCAATCCCAGGCACAGCTACAGGTTGGGCGGAGATGAGATTTAGAGCAGCCCTGAGGAGAAGGACTTGGGAGTGTTGGTCAATGAAAAAATGAACATGAGCCTGTAGTGTGCTCTTGCAGCCCAGAAAGCCAACTGTATCCTGGGCTGCATCGAGAGGAGCGTGACCAGCAGATTGACAGAGGTGATCCTGCCCCTCTACTCTGCTCTCATGAGACCTCACTTGGAGTATTGTGTGCAGTTCTGGTGTTCTCAACTTCAAAAGGACATGGAACTGTTGGAACAAGTGCAGAGGAGGGCCACGAGGATGATCAGGGGACTGGAGCACTTCCCATATGAAGATAGGATAATAGAGTTGGGGCTGTTCAGCTTGGAGAAGAGAAGACTGCGTGGAAACCTCCTAACAGCCTTCCAGTATTTGAAGGGGGCCTATAGGGATGCTGGGGAGGGTCTCTTCATGAGGCACTGTAGTGAGAGGACAAGGAATAATGGGTTCAAACTTAAACAGAAGAAGTTTAGATTGGTTATAAGGAAGAAATTCTTTACTGTGAGGGTGATGAGGTAGTGGAATGGGTTGCCCAGGGAAGTTGTGAATGCTCCATTGCTGATGGTGTTCAAGGCCAGGCTGGACGTAGCCTTGGGTTGGCATGGTTTAAT
Source organism: Forpus xanthops (assembly GCA_032466535.1). NCBI lineage: Eukaryota > Metazoa > Chordata > Aves > Psittaciformes > Psittacidae > Forpus > Forpus xanthops. Next base: position 6,842 of record JASSUY010044183.1, read on the forward strand.
GGGAGGTGTCCCTGCCCATGGCAGCAGGTTTGAGACTAGATGATCTTAAGGTCCTTTCCAACCCTAACTATTCTAGGATTTACCTTTAAAGTTTTAGTACATATTTTAAACTAAATTGCTTGGATACTAGAAGTCTGCATCTTGTGTCTGTTCTAGTAATACAAGCAAGCACTACCAAGTGTCTTCTTGATAGCAGACATCACACTAGAACTTATTAAAAAACAAAAGTATGTGGAAAAGAGAAACTTGCTTTGATCCTTCACCAGCTGCAAAGCTGCAGAGTTAATACGAGCTCACTACATAGGACTGGAGTCTTGCTTGCTTTGCTGACTCAGTATTTGGGCTTTAATTCTTAATAAAGTGATAGCATATACAGAATGCTCAATTTTTGTGTTAGTTCTTTACAGGAAAATTCAAAAAAGTTTCTAAAATATACTTTGAAATATAGCACTATGAATAAAACATGATTTTTTTTTTCAACAATCATTTTGTTTCAACCAGAGGATATGCTACCACCATAGATTCATTTTTAATTTCATTCTAGACAGCTCCAGGACATTTTGGCATTTTTTTTCCACCATTTTTTTCCCCCAGCTTCTGTGGAGTGAGGAATAACCAAGCAGAACACATCTTTAATAAAGCACTGAACCAGAGCAGGGAAGATATATAAGTAAGTACTAACATAACTTCTCTGAGCCAGCCTGTGCTTGCATTGGAGGTTACTGACATTTGAAACTAGGCTGGAAAAAAGTGCACTTGAGTTGATAAAGGTCCTGCTGCATGTGGTCTTAAGACAAGGTTAATGGTCTCTCCCACCATATATTTGTTTCAGCAGACATTAGGATATTTGCTGTCATGTTGTGTCTTTAAGGTAGTCAGTCTGTCTGTCTTTAAGGTAGTCTAATTCTTCTCTTGATATCCCCCCTTGCAACTAGGTGCAAAAAAAAAAAAAAATTCCCATGAAAAATGCTATCGAAACTGTAATAATTTTTAGAAGCAGCATAATATACCACACAATATACCAGCAACAAAGTCTATAGGAAGCCTCCTTGGGTTTAGTGTGGAATTTGTGATTTATACAGAGGAAAGAAACGTTAACTCCACTTTAGCTGGAAAATGGGAGACCCTGTTTGAAGTCTGTCTTCTCCTTGACTCTGTAGGGGACCTTGAAGCTACACTGCCTGTGTGAGCTCCCCAGCTAATGGCTGTTGTGGGCTATGCCACAGTATTCAAACTACACTGAGTTTCAAAACAGAGTTTTCTGTGCAGCTGTGCTGAGCAGTTGCCTTCATCTTCATCAGCTTAAAATTAGGCAGGTCTCACATGAGAACATAACTACATATTTCCTCCATGTTTCAAAATTAACTATTTTTAGGTATTTTATAACCACTGCAAATGTTACTTTCTCAGAAGCAATTTGTAATGCTAAAAATTGTCTTCTATCCAGCCACAATAACAAAATCCCTTAGTCAAGTAGTAGTAGCATTTACCAGACTTTTCTGGGAAAGAAGAGTAACAATTACCATGACTTTTCAAGTGGTGGTAGAAGTAAACACTTCTGGATTTGGATTGCTTTCCTTATCTATCTCTTCTCTAGGCAGTCTTCTTCCTTATTTATCTCCAGGCAAGCATATAGGATGTTCATATGTTCTAAGTGTTCTTCAGTTTTGGGTTCTTTACTTTTTCATGAAGCAGCTTATGTGTGAAGCTTCCCACACATTAGCTATACAAGCTTCTGAAATACAGTGCAGTATTTCTCAAACGTATTGAAAGTCAGAGCTCTATTCAGAAGGAAATCATAGAAATGCTGCTATCTCAGGATTCAAAATCAGTATTAATTTTATTTTTTTAAGAAATCAGCATTCTGTAATGAAGTTTAGTAGGGTAAATTGTGAGTCAATCATTGTGATGTTAAAAACAGCAGCTGTCTTGAGCTGCAGCACTTCTTAACTACAGAACGGCTCTCCTAAAGCCATTTTAAAACCTCAAAATATTTTCATCTTATGCCATTTTATACACCAATATATGAGTTTCCACACATAATAACTCAAACTTTATACATGTTTGAATGTATAAAATACTAACAAACCCATTTCAAAATGTACAGGTCTAATCTAAAAAGAGCATACGTAAATACAGAAGCATGGAAACAGACGTGGAGATAGGAAAATACCTGCTAAGGGCTTTAGTCCAAACTCCTACTCCTTAAGGCAGGGCTGTTTGCCACAGGTTCCTGAGGGCTGTGCACAGTAAGTTTTGGGTATCTCAAAGGACAGAGGTTCAACAGCCCAGGATACTTGTGCCACTGTTTAATCCTCTACTGATAATTTTTTTATCCGTCCTTGCATTACTGGACTTTCTCAAGTTCTGACTTATCTCCAGTGCCTTTCATACTACTGTTGTGTACATCAGAGTCTGATACTGCAGTGTGTCTTCTAATCAGGCAATTGTAGAGAGCCGTAAGGTCCCACACAAGCTTTCTTTTCTTCAACCTACACAGACCCAGATGTCCCAGTATCTTCTAATACACCCTGTGCTCCAACCTCCTGGTCATCTTCTACGCCTCTGCTCAACTCACACCACTCTATCTGTGCCCTCCTGCACTGAAAACCCAAACCTGGGTGCAGTACTCCAGGTGTGGTCTCACAAGCGTCAAGTACAGGGGAAAAATTACTTTCCTGGACTTTTTGGCTACACACTTTTCAACACAGCCCACTTTGCAGCTGACCACACTCTTTGCAAGGCACACTGCTCTCTCATCTTCACCTTGTCCACTAGAACTCGAATGTTCTGCAGTTGTTTCCCAGTCCATCAGCACTCAGACTAGACTACTGCGCAGTGTTATCCCATCCCAGAAGCAGGACTTCACATTTTATTTATCTGAATTTCATGAGGCTTTAGCTGATTATTGTCAGAGGCCTGCTGAGGTCCCTCTGGGTAGCATCCCTTCTCCACAGAACATCAACCATTTCTTCCAGCTTGCTACTACCCATGAGTTTGCCCAGAGTACACTCTGTCCCATCATCCAGGTCATTAAGAGATGTTAAACTGAATTTGCACCATTATCAGTCCCCAAGGAATGCCACTAGTAGCATGCTGCCAGCTGGACTTTGTACTGCTAGCCCTTACCCTTTGAGTCCAATTGCCTAAGCAATTTTAGATCCCCCCTAACAATCTACTTTCCAAATCCATATCTCATAACTTTGGCTATGCTGTAAGACGTCACACCAAAAGTTTTACTAAAGCCAAGATAAAAGTTCATTATCCTCCACTTGACCACACAAACGGCCAACTCAGGTCAGCTAGGTATGATTTTTCCCTTGGAAAATTCACACTTAGTTTCCTAGCTGGAATTGGTTTTCATGTGTTTGAAAGCCTTCGAGGAGGATATGTTCATTACTGTTCCCATTAATGAAGGTAAGTTCATTACTGTTCCCAGGCTGAGGTAAGCTGACTGGCTTATACTTTCCCAGGTCCTTCTTCTTGTCTTCTCTGTTTTTATGAAGGCACAAAGGGCAGGCACAAAGTCACAGACAAGGTAAAATCACTGAGGAAAGAAGAGTCAGGATTAGACAGTGAAACTTAAATACCCACACAGTGTCTTTTCTTCCTCTAATTCAATATCTAAATAAAGGACTTTAATGATCTTTTCTTCAATGTTCCTTCTCTAGATTTAATGCCACTTAGATGACATGAACACTTAGCAACTCTACCTCAAACTATGTGTATTTCACAGGCTGAGACAGAGTGAGCTTCATAGAGTGAGCTTCATAGCTTTTCAAAATCCTTCTGGGTATACCCCTTTGTTGGGGCTCCACCTCCACCCATCTAAACAGGATCATACAACTTAACCATTGTGGAACTGTGTTTCTTGCAAACAGCTCCAGTTCCATCTTGAGAAGTTGAGAAGAGGACCAGTTTAGTTTGACACTCATAAACCCATTGAATGCAGAGATATTTGAAGGGCAAGCTTATTGAAGTAATTTGAAAATCACCTTCAAAGCTTTTTTTTTCCATCTACAGTTGCACTGGAGGAAGCAGGCTGGTCTGTTATCTGTGAGTCTTGCATTTCCACCAAGGCTCACTGTCAATGTGTAGGAAGCTGCTTTCCAAAGAAATCCCTCATTTCAAGTTTTGAAAACTATTAGTTTAGCATATTCCTTATTTTCCCCAAGAATAAGCTAAGGATAAATAAAATACTCTAGCCAGAGTGAACCAAAAAGATAGCTCTATTTCAAATAGTAATCTTTTTGAATCCTTTTTTTTTTCCTCAAGAGCATTACCTATAGTATCACTTACCACCTTCTTGCACTTTCACAGATTTAATACTGTTCGTTCAAGCAGGATACTATCACAGAGAGTTTGAACCATACATACAGCAACAAATACATCTCACTTTCTCCACAGAAACATAGCCAACTGGGTTTCACATATTGGTGTCAGAGCTTTGACATCTGAATAGAAACTTATTCCAACTACCTAATCACTTCTTAAAAAGCTGCATACAAGATAAAGACTACCTCTTTTCATTACATGCAGTTAAAAGAGACATTCCAGTGCTAGACAAAAGCTTCTAAAGCCCAGCTCAGTTGTTAATTTTAAGTTATCATATACTTTTATTCACTTAGTATAGCAGGTAATCCAGTGATGTTTGTTAGATATTTATAGAGCACCACTTTTGAACAACTCAAGTTGCAGTAATCTAATTCATGCATCTTTCATGAATGAAGAAACAAGCCCACAGCAAAAATCCATTTATTAAATACCTATAGATATTCCTATAGTGCTGCATCTGAGATGGTGTTTCAAAAATTTCTGCTGCTTATATTCATGCCCCAAAGGACTATTTTTATGACCTTGCCAAGAATATTGACCATGAATAGTTTATAACATACAGAGGAAGATTATCCTGTAGTTGCAGTAAATCATTCCTTTTCTTATTTTGAATGTTTCATTCAGCTCATTGTTGAACAGTTGCACAGCAAGCCCTAATGGAGAAGTATCATATTATTAAATACAATTTATTTCTTCCAAACCGGCATTTTTTTCATTAATAAATGAGCACACTGTGTTATAACTATCCACTGTTAGGACACTGATAAGCATTCTGAGGAGGACTCTCACAGGCTGATGTATTTTAGGCACAGAATTTTTCCTCAGTATGTACGTCCAAGAATTGCTGCTTGAGGTTGCTTCAAGTTTGTTGATGCCCTCAGCATTTAGAAATGCTGCATACTGATCTCATACATTTGTGGAACAGGATAGTCATTTATGTTTTGTGTATCTTGTATTAAAACACAGGTGTGTGCAGAGTTTATTTAATAAAATAAATCCTCTTTTTCTGAGCAAGGTAGGAGGAAAAAAAAAATTTGCTTACTGTTCTGTTCTTTAAAAAAAAGAGCCTAAAGTTTCCTAAACTTTTCAGAGCCATACCAGCTCACCATTTTTAATGTTTTGGTACTTCCCTGAAATTTGATACTTTTAACCTTTGTTTTTTTGAGTATTCAGCCTTATTCTAATGAAAAGCCAGCTCTGGTTCAGACAAGTAATAGCTCCCTTTTTCTTTTTAAATTAGATGAAAGGATTGAAGAAAATGTAAGGTATTGGGATTCAATCATGTTTTTCTACAACAGAATGATTCGCACAGTCCCAAAAAGCTAATAAAGTCTAAAACCCGCATAATGGCATGCTTCGATATCTGCTATTTAGAAAAGGTAATAACTTCACTTTGAGTGGGTTTAACTAACATTTCAGCTCAAAGATTAACTTTCTAGAAGTTTTATGTGGCTCGACTCTTGGGTACATGGGCATCTACGTGGCATACCTTCGCCACCAGGTTTTGGACCCGGGCAGCAATATCTTGCCACAGTGCAGCAGCCCAGATGGGTTTACCTCTGCGTTGCCAGTTGCTCCTCTTCCATTGCTGCAACCACCCCCACAGGGCATTTGCCACCATCCATGAGTCAGTATAGAGATAAAGTACTGGCCACT
>JASSUY010044186.1:0-25254 GCA_032466535.1 Forpus xanthops
GTGGATAAAGAACTGGCTGGATGGCTGCACGCAAAGAGTTGTGCTCAATGGTTCAATGTCCAGCTGGAGACCAGTAACGAGTGGTGTCCCTCAGGGAACGGTATTGGGACCAGTCTTGTTCAACATCTTTGTCGGTGACATGGACAGCGGGATTGAGTCTGCCCTCAGCAAGTTTGCTGATGACCCCAAGCTGTGTGGTTCCGTTGATATGCTGGAGGGAAGAAATGCCATTCAGAGGGACCCTGACACACTTGTAAGGTGGGCTGATGCCAACCTGATGAAGTTTAACTATGGCAAGTGCAAGGTTCTACGCCTGGGTCAGAGCAATCCCAGGCACAGCTACAGGTTGAGCAGAGAAGAGATTCAGAGCAGCCCTGTGGAGAAGGACTTGGGGGTGTTGATTGATGAGAAAATGAACATGAGCCGGCAGTGTGCTCTTGCTGCTCAGAAAGCCAACCGTATCCTGGGCTGCATCAAGAGAAGCATGACCAGCAGGTCGAAGGAGATGATCCTGCCCCTCTACTCTGCTTTCGCGAGACCTCACTTGGAGTATTGTGTGCAGTTCTTGTGTCCTCAACATAAAAAGGATACAGATCTGTTGGAACAAGTCCAGACGAGGGCCATGAGGATGATTAGGGGACTGGAGCACCTCCCCTATGAAGATAGGATGAGAAAGTTGGGGCTGTTCAGCCTGGAAAAGAGAAAGCTGCTTGGAGACCTCAGAGCAGCCTTCTAGTATCTGAAGGAGGCTATAGGGATGATGCGATGGACTCTTCATTAGGGACTGTAGTGACAGGACAAGGGGTAATGGGTTCAAACTTGAACAGGGGAAGTTTAGATTGGAAATAAAGAAGAAATCCTTTACTTTAGGGGTGGTGAGGCACTGGAATGGGTTGCCCAGGGAAGTTGTGAATGCCCTGTCCTTGTTCAAGGCCAGGTTGGACAGAGGCTTGGGTGACATGGTTTAGGGTGAGGTGTTCCTGCCCACGGCAGGGGGTTTGGAACTAGATGATCCTATGGTCTTTTCCAACCCTAACTATTTTATGATTCTAACTGCCAATTACTATGCATCCTATGATATAGTATAACTAGAGAACTTGACATATGTGTTAGTATATAAGTTTCTGTAAAAATAGGATGGCAGACAATTCAGAGGCCTTGATTTCTACACATCAAGGAAGCAGGCTGAAGATCATTTACTCACTGCCTGCTCTCTCTAATACTATGTATTCCTATCTCTTTTCAGATTCCTGTTATGATTCTTAAGTCTTTTGCTCCCTAATTCTCTGTCCTTCATGTATCAGTGCACTCCACCTCTGCCATATAGCTTGGAACACAGACTTCATGGTGCCACACTTAACCAGCCCTAAGCCCTTACTTCCAGTGAGCCACTGCTCTGAATTTAGGGATCATTGTTTCTTCAGCTACAACTCATAGTGACAATACTCTTCCTCTAGTACTTTCACACCTACTTTCCTCCATGATTACTCTTCCAGCATAGTTGAGAACTGGGACAAATACTAAAGTCAATTTTAAACTGGCTACAAAATTTCCAACTAATATACAAATTCATGGTATTTTCCCCACATTCTTGAAAATGCTGTTATGAGGGAACTATTTTCTCAGGAATGCTAACAACCTCATCCCTTTAGTTTTCTGGTGCAATGGAAGAAATAGATGGTGCAATAAAAAGCTCATAGTAAACAACAGAGAATGCTCTATTTAAAATATCAAATTAGTATACCAAGGTCATCATCAGGTATTTTGAAAAATACTTCCAGTCTTCATGAAGTTTACCATATTGCGACTAACAGACAACTAAAACCTGTCAAAACCATTTACCCTTACAGCAAAGCATTTAATGTCTTTACACTTAAATGTTTTGCTGGAAGAAGCTCAGAGAAAATACATTTATATGGTCTCCTAAATACAAAACTGAACTCTATAGATTCAGTGTAGGTTAGTCCATATTACGAGTAATGGTAATTTATTATACCAAATTAAGTCTGCAAGGCAGAAAAGCTCTTCCTTTGACCAAAAGATTATAGTAAGACTATGACTTAAATACATGTAGAGACAACTCCTTCTCCTAGACTGAATCCTAGGCTACAGTACTTACAAGGCAAACACACTATTGCCATCTGAATGCCACCACCACCACATTCAGTTTTTCAACAAATTACAGAATGACAGGATGGTTTGGGTTGAAAAGAACCTTATGATCACCTAAGACCAACCCCTGCCATGGGCAGGGATACCTCACACTAAAGCATGCCACCCAAGGCTCTGTCTAACCTGACCTTGAACACTGCCAGGGATGGGGCATTCACAACTTCCCTGGGCAACCCATTCCAGTGCCTTACTTATCTCACAGTAAAGAATTTTTTTCTTATACGCAACCTAAATCTCCCCAGTTTAAGTTTGAACCCACCACCCCTTGTCCTATCTTTACAGTCCCTGATGAAAAGTCCTTCTCCGGGGGAGACAAAGTGGAGAACATGAATCTCAAAGAACTAATCTGCATAAGACACACACCTCTGAAACCTGAAGCAGACACACATAAAGCTCCTTTATACCACCAGCAAATATTAAGGTTCTCCGTTTCACTTGCACTGCTTCTTCATATACCTTTCAATTAATTACTACTGGAACACACATGCTTCCATATTTACTTGCTCAGCCACCCAAACAGAAATGAAACAGGAGGGAATGTTATAGAGTATGACCAAAATAATACCAAAAACTTACCCCTCTGAAATTCCAGCCCTTGGTAGAAGGAAACAAGGAAAAATTGTTCTGTTGCTGTTGCTTCGGCCTGTAAGATAAAAGAAAGTGTTACATTTTCATCTGTCTCATTTTCTGTATCAATAACAGAGTGATAACAGACAGAGAAAAGAAAAACACAGTTTTCAAGTATTAAGACACCTTAGATAGCCTTGGCTGTTCTTCTGACAGGTTTCTCTCTTCAGTTTTGTTAAATGTTTTAATTCAGATGGAGAGCTAAGAGACATGGCAGCCTTACAAACCTTCAGAGACACACTGACTTGATGTCTGACAACAACTCATTACTCCTACTCATCAACAACCAGAGACAACCCTGACCTGAACTGTGCGGATCTATGAAGCTGCAATTATAATATGTGATGCAAGATGGTGCAGACTGCCAGCTGTACTTGATGAGGACACTGAAGAGCCTTTAATCCTAACAGGAAAGCTATGTGAAGCACCAACGTAAAGCAAACTAGCCATACCTTTGTGTGACTATGAAAAAAAGAAGCTGACTTCTGTTATTACTCCTTCCAATAAACCTTTCTCCTACCCTATAATTATCACTGCACAATTATTTCTGAAAAGCAAATGTAGCATTCTCCACTCTTAATAAGTCCTTTTCACCAGTAAGGTCTTAAATGGCTTGACAAAAGGTAGGCAAACATTGCTGAGATTTTACACATGAAGTCAGATCAAAGCTTGGCTGACCTGTTGTAGCTGACCAAACCAACAAATTGTTTGACAGTGGGACCTAAGCGCTGAGCACACTGCAACTCCAACCATGCAATTATACAGATTACAGAAGCCATCATAAATAACTACAGGAACAAAAGACTTGGTTGAAAAATAGCAAATAAAATGTCTGCCTGTCAAACCTCACCACCCAACAACAACAGAACACGTGGTTGCACCTAAAGCACTGGACTAACACATGAAAGATTCAGGAGTCGCTGCTGCTACTGATAGCTCCTGAAGGACTCCAGCACACTGTGCCCCAGTTTCTTTTCTGTAGAGGCAGGACAGCAGTAGTTCTCTCTTTTTTCTGTTTTCTCTACTTTGGTGTAAAATATTTGCTGACATTTTTTTTTATGATGTGTTAAAACACATCATGGAGCCAATGATCCCAGTAGATGGGTTTTAGATGCCAATCACAAGAACTGAGTCATTTTTGTAACATAAAAGGTTGAGATGTAAGTCTTTATAGTTTTTTATTCTAACAGCCAGACAACCAGAAAGAAACACATTGATACAATATTAAAAAGCACAAGGCAGCATATATGATAACCTTTAGTTACTATTAAAAAAACAACCCTCTAAAAAATTTTCCTATTACAGCTTTCCAAGTTAAAATACTATGAAAATGAATTTCTAACCCCAAAGCCTCACCGGAACTTTAACGTTATGGAAAGAGAAAAGTGCCATTAACAACAGCAATTTACAGAGTTTAGAAACTGTCCTAACAGTGCTTTGCACCCTTGTATTCACAGGTGGTCTCACAGCAGAATCAGACAGCGCTGGGAACTTTCTACAGGGAGTTGTGCTCCTTAGGAACTTAAAAAAAAAACCCAAAAAACCAAAAAATCTCACGTTTAAACTTCCATTTCTGCATTTTTGGTCTTTTAATGTGGCTCATGCCCTTACTTTCCCAGTTCATTCAGAATTGCACTAGTTCTGGTTTAGTTAAGCTGAATATAGGGGAAATAAAAGACATGTAATTTTCAATATAGCAGAATTTATGATGGACAGTTACAAGGCAAAAGAAAACTTAATTAAAAATTATCTCTCACACAATCATTCTGTAACAAGAACTGAGAACTCTGTAATAAGTTTGTTGCATCATTCATCTATACCAAAGCAAAAGCCATCCACTAGAAGACTGATGACTAACCATGTTATCATCGATCTGTAACTTTCCCATTGACTGAAAGCACCCCAGACTGCACAACAGCCAGTCCTTATAGAGAAGAGACAATATTAAATCTGTATTTTGTCAGTTTTCACAACAGGTATCCTCCTTCCTTATCAGTCAAGAGCCTTACTTCATTTTGGTGAGAATGAGCCTCTCTATTATTTTATTCTTTTAATACTATTGTAGCATTATTAAAGAGCCTTAAATGCAGCAGCCTAATCAAATAAGCCAGTTTTACTAAAAGGAATTACTTAAAGAGCTAATGAAACACTGAAAGCCCCATATGCTCCTCCATAACCCACTGTGCTGATCTGATACATACACAGAGTGGAACTAAACTCTTTGCAAACTCTTTTTTTACCCAGTGTGTGCACAGCTCTTCTAATGAGCAGAAATCAGGCTGAAGCATTAAATTTACTTACCATCCTATGGGCTACCTTAAAGCATTTCTTCAAAAACTTCTGCTTTTATGCATCTGGTCTTGCCACTACTTTCCTATTTTTTATTCTCTCAGGGGTATTCAAAGCTTAAGCTTGTAACACAGTGAACACATCAAGTTTAGTTTCCCCTTACAAGCAAGCATTTCATACAGCTGGTCTCAAACTTGCCAAGATATTAAGGTTGCAATAGTACCATCCTATTGTCTTACTGACAGACTAGTTAGAAACTTCACTGCTCCCATAACTAGAAATTGTCTAGGCTAAACATATTAATAAATTGTTTATAAGCATCATTCTGAATCAGCATTTTTCAGCTGAAAACACCCCTAAATCAAAATGAACTAAAACAGAAGTTCTGGTTCTCAACTGCACCTCAAGTAACAAAATACAGTTCTATCGAAACCAAAACTGCATTACAGTGTTAAGTTTGGTCCTTCACTATCTTCAAGTCATTTTGATCTCTTGATCTTAACTGTACCAGTGAGAACTCAACTGAAAATAAGCAGAACATTGCAGATTCTTTCAAATAAATTTTAATTCAATGTCTTGCTCTTTTTTATATAGGGCACTATTCCTGTTGCTTCTGAACATTCTGTTTACTGTGGAATTCTTTTCTGAATTGCAGCAGTATATAAGCTAATGAAAAAACAGCTGGCCTCTATTACAAAACTATTAAAATACTAAACTGCTATTTGATAATTTACATACAAAACCACAAAGCTACAAAATTGTCAACAAATTCTATTTTTTAATAACCAATAAACGTCATGCTTTGATAGGAGGGATATTATATCACTAAGTGTTTAGAACCACTTGGTTTGGAAATAATTTACCAGACTTACAACAGAAGTCAGCACTGGCATAAGTAGGTAGCACAGAACAAAATAAAACATTAGCTTAAAGATGGAAAGAGGAGACAAATTAATAGGCATTAATGGTGATGAGCAGATCTGACTTATGCTCCTAAATCTAAAATAAATTACTTGGATAATACAGTAAGACTTTTTCAGATGTCATGAAAAAGACAAGGATGGTTCCTGTAACTGCATGCACTGTGACTAGCCCTCTTGAAATACATCAAATAGATTATCACATACTGAAGTCATGGCTGAAAAAAAGAAGTACATAATGTGTGAACAAAAGAGAGGAGTTCCTCCCTACAATTACTTACAACAGTAATTTAAAAGCTGTAATTTATAATACTTGACCTTTCTTAAAGATGGATCTTTCTTCATTTAGCTAGAAGTCACTAAAACACTTTCTCACCACTACTGCAGTTTTAAGAATGAAAGACTAGAAGGTGGGATTATGCAGGGACTCTTCAGGCTGTAGGAGGGAAGGGGTCACCAAACCTGTCAGCTGAGCTTGGTTTGGAGATGTCTATGGCAAGTTTACCCTGGAAATAAAAGCCTTAAACCAAGTTCATCCAGTCTGAGAAAAGTGCAAGCAGAGGTCTGTCACTTGGATAGGCAACTAACTGGTGAAGGCACTTAACCTATAGCCAAGTCTGAGTGTCAAATTCCTTCTCCTCCTCTTCAGTACCTAACTGTTCACCTTTCATTTAGTCTTTAAGCTCTAACCCTGGCAAAATAAGCCATGCAAAACGGAGTCTTCACATCTTAGTTGCTCAGATATATCTTAGAGCTGTTGAAACACCAGGGAATGACTAAACCACACTGACTCGCTTGCCTGCCAGTTTCCTAGTGATCCCGAGGGTAATGGGGAATTTTACTGAAAAAAAACACCTATAATGCAGGAGCTTCTGACACTGGTAGTAAGTTTCCTCTGAGCTGTAGGGCTTTCTTTAACCAGGGTGATTCTACCACTATTTCATAGTCTGGAGAGTAAATGACCACAGAATTAAATCCAGAATTACTGGATTAAGATTTGTAAAGTCCCAGATTCTGTGATTTATGAGAATCACTCCACATCCTAAATCAACATGAATAAAAGTTCTAGAACTTCTAGTATCCATCAGTTAATTTATATTAATTAGCTTAATTACAGTAAATTGCTTCCCTATGCTTTTTGTGACAATGTTGTATTACACACTGCCCCATACAGAGCAAAGCTTTAGAAAAGAAAAGCACTTGCAGAGGTGGGGAGAAAGATCAATCATAAAATAAAAAACTACCACAGACAGAAAAATGTTGTTTTCTTTCTAAGTATTTATGACAGAAGTCTCTATACAGTGAAGACAAGATGCTGCCATAACTCCAGTAAATTACTAAGTGGATTAAGGATAAACATCGGTTGGTTTTCACTGAATTAAAAATAAAGTATCTCCATCAAGGCTGAATTGGGTACTATTTGTCTTATGGTATGTTTATGTTGTCCCATCTGCTGCTAGCATCCAGAAAAATAAACCAGTATTTTATATTAAAGCAGCAGCATCATAAAGGTTTGTCGGGAAACAAAACACTAATCCTTCTTAAAATGATTTTGCAAGAAAACCCCAAACAACATTACTTGAATAAGTACATACCTTGCATATTCCAGTTCCACCTGGGAACTTCAAAATTGATGTTTTTTCCTTCTCACCTTTCACCAGTGGCAGTAACATTTACAGATCAGTGAAACTGTAATTTTTGCAATGACTGGATATGACCTTTAGCTAGGCTTTCTGCACACAACTCAGGACACAAGCAAGTTATGTTCCCCAGAATTTTGTTGACAATACTAAGAAAATGAATTAAAAGTCATAAAATAATATTTCTGTTCTTCAGCTACGCAGAGTTTTCTGTTTAGGTTCCCTCACACATGGTACTATGAATAGATACAATGTAAACAGCTGTTGGACAAGACATCCTTACTGAATTCTGTATTTAAACACAGTTTTCAGACACCAAATTAACACAATTCTCCAAACAAATCAGTGGAGATTTTTTGTGCAGCCTTTACTGTGTTGTATGCTATAATGATAACAGATACGTGTATAAAGGAATCTAAAGACTACAACATGCACTGAATGTTTTAAAGCTTCTATTACATTTACTAACAGAAGTGTGTTATCTTTCCAGAAACATGACAAGATAAATGATCAATTTATGCCAGTTTATATTAAGCTCACATAACTTTTACATCTTCATCTGATCCTGCAGTCCTCCTGCACACAGAATCACTGACTACAACAGTATTTTTTTTAGATATGAATATCCAGGCTGTGTGTTTTGTTTAAAACTACTGAGCTGCTACATCTGTTTGAAGATAAAAGCACATTTCACCAATCTACATGAACGCCCTCTCAGATAATAAATGGAAAGCTCAAATCACTTACAGACAAGCTGTGCTAAGTAAAAATTCTTTTCAGTTTGCAAAAAAAAGGTTACTACAGCTGTGAATATTTTATGAAGATACTGTTAAATAATAAATAGCATGTACTCTTCAGAACTTCTCTTTGTAATGTCATCTGCTCAACCTATCAAAAGCATACTGTTCAGAAAGCACTTTTATTTTAGCATACTTGGAGATTTGTGATACTAATTACAAATAAAAAATTCAATGTGGTTTACCTGGTGAAGCCTGAGATATACAGGAGTATTTTAGCTTTGAACAATAATTCTGAACAACACTGATTTCTCTTGGACTTTTTAAGTTACAGATAATTAAGTTAATGTACAATAATAAACTAATGTAACTGAACACTTACTATCTTGTGGGAAACAACAATACCCACCAAGGAAAAAAACCCAAGCCTACGGCTGGTTTTTACCAGCTGGGCTCACTCCCTGAATACTAACATAATCTTTTATTGTCCAACTATCATGAACTATGTGTCATAAACGTATTAAGAAAGAAAAACAGCCCTTGTGAATCTGGCTTGACACAGATGAAAGCAGCAGCACTGAAGTAGGTACATCTACCAGGGAGCTGTCCCACACCTAACTCTTTTCCCATGCCTTCTTCAGAACATGTTTACTTATATTATGAACCAATGCACAGCATTGTAAAATAGCCCATCATTTATAAACCCCAAAGAAGCTGCAAAATGTATCTTTTTTTACATTTGATCAATTTCCTGTAAAAATTAATACTAATTTTATGGAAGAGTTAAAAAAAGCTGAAGACCAAGTAAAATTCTACATTTCTGTCTAAAATTTAGATATTCCTAAAGTTGTGACACTTCATTTTTGAAGAAATATGGGCTTGTTTTAAAGCTTTAAACATGTTTCTTAGTGTACAACTACTGCAGATCAATGCAATAAATAATATCTGATATACATTACTATAAAAGCATTCCCCTTGACATATATGAACTCTATTCCCAACTGAAACAGAAAGCCCTGGCTACTAGCCAGGAGAAGGCTGCAGGCTTTTCTGCTGTTTGACAAAGGTATGGATGCATTAATGCTGGGGAGGGTGAGAAGAGAGTCCTGTATTATGTTTCTGTAACAAAATATCACTGTGAGATTAGAAAGATTATTCACTGGCTCACTTTAATGCAGAGCCTAAAATTATTCCTATAGCGTTTCAAGAATCCTAGGAAGAAGAAATAGCAGCAACATGTTTGTTAATTTTAGTTATTACTTCATCCCACTGTTGTATCACAGATACATGCTAAATTCTTTACAAAGAGAACAACTCATTAAAAAGAAAGGTTGCTCATCTCCACCCTACACAACCAGCCATCAAGATAAAATCCTCTGGCCCATGGGAAAAACAAAGATCTGATGATAATGCGTAAATGGCCCCCATCATGAAAGCCTGAGAAAAAGCAAGCCTGGGGCATAAACCTCACAATATTCATGCTCAAGTTTGATTTCGAAATAGAAGTAAGCTGTCATTGAGAACCTAAGGCTGGGAAATACACTTAGCTTGGCAAGACTGTATAGCTACTGGTTAGACAGAAACAAAAAGGTTCACTCAGAGAAAGCATACCAAGGATTTCTTCACTATTTGTGAAACACAGCCAAACAGCCTTTTTAAGCCTGGTAGAGAAGCTACTAACACCTCAAAATGATCAGTCAAGTGCAATCACATCATGTTCTTGACAAAGGAAATGGGTGTTTTCTGAAAGTCCTTTTTGTTTGGATTCACAGCCTCTGGCTCTCTCAGTGAAGGTAAACATGAACTCCTGCGAAGCTGTAGTTGACCAACAGGCTGGCTTTTAGGAAGATCAGAAGACAGACAGCAATATTATTTAAAACAAGTAACATTTGGGGCAAGTCAATCCAATACAAGATTTTATAACTCCTACACTGGTATTTCTTTATCCCTTCGTTTGCAGCTTCATCATTTTCTGCATTATAGGTTCTGTATCAACTACAAAGGCCAAAAATGTAGGTTTGTAACAATAAAGTCAAATAGGGTGGTTATTAATCCAATTCAGAGGCTTCTCCATGTTGAAAAACGAAGAATTCCTGCACACCTTCTAAAGAGTGCTGCAAGACATTTTCACACCTTGCTCTCAAGTTATGGCATCAAGCAAGTCAGTTGAGAAAGAAAAACTGCTTTTATTACATGTGTTCAGTTATAAAGGACTGGAACTTTCAGGATATTGTTTCACCGAGAAAGATTATTTATGCACAAAGAAAAATCTGACATTGAATGACAAGAACCACTCTTGTAACTTCTATGCAGACTGCCTAGAAAGTTTTAGGTCGAGATTGTAACAGGCCTGTCAACACTGGAGCTAATAAACTAAACTTCTCCAAGTGCATGCAATCATGCCCATGACTTAACCTCAGCATACAGTAACCACCTCCAACAAAGATCTGATTATAACACAGTTTTATGGGCACTCTAGTGCTGACCTCTGCCATGTCTGAAGGATTGCAGGCTATCATGGCAAATTCCATTTAGCTATTTTGTCACATACAGTTCAACAACTTGGACATGAAAACCTCAAAGGTTACGTTCTGCAGCATACTGGGTTATCCTCAGGACATGAGCCAGTATTCCACTACACCAAAGCTAAAACACAGGCAACAGAACTTCTCACAAACTTTAGGCATTGCCAGTTAATTAAGAAGTTAAATTAAGAAGTCAAGAATTCGTCATGTTATCAATAACAAAACCTTTCACAGGAAAGAGTTTCAATATTTGTAGAAAGTCTGACTGAAAAGCTTCATTTTATCAAACGAACTTTCCCTGTTGCTACAGCTTTTTATTCAGAAATTTGAAGTACCACACTTGGGATTTCCCCCCCTTCCCCACTTTGGGAGCTGTTTTTAAAGACAAGAACCCACTAAACACCCTTTTTTCTTTTAGGGGAATATGAAACCCAGGAGAGCACACTTCCAGTCTGATATGATAAACACAACTAAGTTTAACAAAATATTTAAGATAGTGCTGAAACATCCGAGGCAAGTGAATGTTTTTAGTTATGTACCTAATGCAACCAGTTTTCTTTAATAAGTTGCCAGTATACTGAACTTGTTTTAACTCGTTACAT
Source organism: Forpus xanthops (assembly GCA_032466535.1). Classification (NCBI taxonomy): domain Eukaryota; kingdom Metazoa; phylum Chordata; class Aves; order Psittaciformes; family Psittacidae; genus Forpus; species Forpus xanthops. Next base: position 11,513 of record JASSUY010044186.1, read on the forward strand.
TATATGTACCAAAATTAACTACAAGAGACCCTGAATCAAAGTTTAAAGCAATATGTGGTATATATACACATCAAGAGCAAACTAAGCAACTTTTAGACCCAACAAAGACATTTTGATCTGTAAGATTTCACTTGCATTATTAGCAGACTGTCCACTGCAGGAGCCCAAAGGAAACAAACAATGATTTCATCTTCATTTCCATCTGGACAGCAATACTTAAGTTGCATAAACAACTGCAAGAGCAACTATCAGACCTCTCGGCTTAGAAAACTCTTTTCACCTTATGTTTAACAAAGTGATCTTCACAATTTTCTTATTCAGTTTTAACATATTCTTTTAGATCTTGAAAAGAATAAGCAGTGTCTTTCCAATATCCATTACTGTAATTTCCCTTGTTTCAGTTCCCTTGATGTAACACATTAAACTTCTTTTTGTGGCCATAAATCCCCTGAGCTCCATAAGCATTTTGTCCTACTCCATGACAGCAGAGGTACCAAATCAAGCCGAAAAATGATTTCAGTTTGAAAGTTCATTTGTATCATAAACACCAGACCGGTTTCCCCTTTGTTCTGAATTAAAGTGAAATACAAACAAGACAACTAGACACACAAAGGCCAGTTTATGCGTTCAAGGAGAGCTAGATCCAACAACAAACAGTTTCAATAAATATTGCATCCTCTGACATCAGGATATCCTGTTTAATACAAACACTGACAAATTTATTTCTGCAGAGAGTTTCTGAAGGCAATTTATAAATAGACACTGAAGTCAACAAATACGGACCTCTACCATGTGACTGTTGTGATCTTGATCTTCATTGTACAGCGAGGTCAAAGGCAACCAAGATAGTTTTATCATCAAGAATTATGTAAATACATTTACATAACAATACTGCCAATAAAAGCTAAGTTATAATTTCTGAGCGGAAGACTCTGTACTACATATTTGGCACTGGAAGCCTCTTTACAATGTGAAATGTTTGAAGCTGGTGCCAAATTTAGCACTTAATGTTTTTAACACTTCACTGGTCTGACAGATGATGCTTCAGCACTACATTCAAAAGGTGTCTGAAGCCAAACACCCCTTTCATGATATCTGGATTTTTATGTAGCAGAATGACTTCCCATTAAGTAAGCAAAAAAAAAAAACTCCCTGCTTTCATTATTCATAATTTCTGAAAGGCTATTTAACCTGAGATGGAAAAGCAAAACATTTTCAGTTGTTAGTTATTATTCACAGCTGGGTTCCTGTGAGAACATTTTCTGCATCACTGTTGCCATGGTAATTACTATAGAAACCCTGAATGCAGTAGAGTAAAACCTGTTGAAACCATTGTTCAGTTAAAGCCCCAAAGTTTCAACGCAGAACACAAAATGCTCACTTATCTCTGCTTCTGCTAGAAATAAATTATGCTTTCTAGTCTCTTTGATATAAATACACTAAGTACATTACAGGCATTTCAGCCCAAGACCACTTTACAAAAGCACACAGAAAACTTTGATAAACAATCTTGTTACAAGTACAAAATCCTGTAATTATAAAATAACATGATACCAGCGATGACTCTGAACATCTGTACTCTTTGTTTTGTCCCAGGTGTGAACACATACACTGATTTTATTATTATTCCTTCTGAATTAATACACTTACTGCAAAACCAGGAATTCACATGGTAAGTGAGACGAGTGGATCAGATAAAAAATGGAAGATTTTGGGATCAGTGATGGGTTGACCTGACAATAGAGAAAATTTCCTCATTTCTTTCAAGGTAAGACTGTCCAGGTCTGCAACCAGGAAGGGCTGTATCTTTCTTATTTCATGTTAGTTATGAGATTTGTTATCAATTACCTTAGCAAACACAAGTATCTAGTTGCTTTCCTTATTCAACAGAAAAATCCAAACAGATGCTGATTTGAACAATGATGATGCAAAATTATTTACCATTTCCTTTATGGTCATGGATACCAGAACTACTGTTTGGTAGCCAGAGCGACAGGAATAGAAGGTAAATCCTACCCTGCACCTTTGGAATATGTTTCTGAAGCCAAGGTGTTGAATTTTATTCTGTCACTTATAGTATCTCTCTTGCTTAATAAAATACCATCTTACTTTGGTACAGCACTTTTCCAATGCATAAAAATTATGTTCTATGATTCTATGAAAAATTGGTATGAGAAGATTCCAGTCACCCAACACTGTCCCCACTTCCAACAAAAGTGGAGTCTTTTGCATTAAACACAATTTAAAAAAGCTGCAATATTGATTGACAGCCTTATTTGTCTACTAGCCTTATAGGTAGATCTCTTAAGCTTGACAACCTCAAACTGGGAAATATATATGCAGCAATGTGATGAGTCAACTGTTTGGGAGAAGTGGCATAGCAAGAAAGAACATGTAAGAGCTCAGCTTTGCAAGTCCAATGCTCCAGCACGGGCTCTTTGTTAAGGGTAAAGACTAATGATAAGAAGCTGCTTTTTCATTCTTAAGAGAGTAATGTGGTAGCAGAATTAAGTGAAGCAACAGCCATATCCTATGCACAGCATCTGACCTTGTGATCTCTATCAGAACGTAAAGAACAGAGAAGCAGCACTGAGTACACATGATAAGCAGACAGCATACACTTGCTGGAACAGACACTGCAAGGGGTAGAACTGATGAAGACTGGTTTCTGTGGAGACAGGCCCTGTGTTTCACCCCACACCTCAGCACATTCTGTCTCTCATTACCCATGTGACACTTGGCATGGAAAGACTGTGGTTAGGGCAGAGTGACACATCTGCTGGTAGGATACTGCCCAAAGAACAGAACACGGCTGCACTCCCCAGCAGCCTTCCTTACAACGATGGTACTAACTGGGGTCTCTAACCCCCACCCAGATACAGTTACATTAAATCTTGTGGGTTTTGGCTCTGATATCTTTTATATCTTTTTAAAAGTGAAACCAAGCAATGGGTTGAAAAGTTACTGGCAAGAAAGACAGCACACTCATAAACCATTTCCTGAGGAAACTAGGCTTTCTTGAAACCACACACATACATCTTTCTGCATATCTGACTTTTCCAGGTAACTTGAAAAGCAAAGCAAATGGTTTCATAACTTCCTACTCCCCCTTACATCCTACTGAGGAACATAAAAGTTGGAGGGGGGTGGGAGTTGTTAAATGCTTTTTTAAACTAAAAATGAATCACAACTTTTTTCTTCAAATACATTTATAGAAAGGGAAAAATTAAAAGTTGTTCTTTAAATCATCACAATGAATCAGGCACCCCAGTAGGGGAAAACGAGTGCAATGATTTTGGTCATAAAATCAGGTGGCTGCTCTCAAGAGAGAAAAAATTAGAATTACAAGCAAGTGAAAAACATTTCATGTTAAACCTAAACCACAAAGAAACCCAACACTGCATGTGATACATAAACAAAGAGCTTTAAGATTACCATGCTAAACTCAACTGCACTGTGAAAACAAAATGCAGAAAAGAAACAATGCAGTATTTTTAAGTTGTCTTTAAATTGAAACCTCATCAAAACAGTTACATCCTTGCTTGCTCTAACAGAATAGCATTACAGTATACTTGTAATGAATGAGTTCTACTGTAAGAAGAAGCATCAGCAAAGGAAAATTTGCCCTATAGTGCATTTGAGAATTAACTGATTGCTAAAATTATATTAAGGCATTAAATTAACATAGAAGACATTTATTGTAATGATGCTCTGATATCGTGAGTGTAAATCCTTGCGCACCAGATTACCATGTCTAATAGACAATAAAATAATAAAAAGTGGATGTTATGACACCTTTACAACAGCTTCATACAAAACCCTTCCCATTCTCACAGAAATATCAAAGTCTATGAGTCATCATAAAGAACCTGAAATTCTAGACATTTGGCTTTCAAATAAACACAGGTACATTGAATAACCAAGCATTTTTCATCAGAAGACAGTGCTGGCAAACAAAAAAATCCATGTGTTTTGTTAAAATTTTCACTTCATTTTGTAATGAATTTTGTAACAAAACGCAATAACGGGCATCCATCTTGATCCCAAATTTTGCTCTGTTTTGTTTACCTGAGCAATCTCTAAATTGCTAGATTTGGCCAAGAAAAAGGGATAGCAGTTTCCTCAGCAGAAACACAGCTTGTTATTTCACCAGATTACTAATTTTCCGCATCCATTCACCTAGCAGATGCAAAACCTAAATCAACTGTGATCTAATGATGGATGAGACAGCTCCAGAAACTACCAATACTTCAGCAAAAGAGAGTCACAAATTCCTTGCTGGAAAAAAATATATTAACTGGATCTCCAATTAGATCAGCCTGAGTCAAAATAGGCAAAGAAATAATAATCAAAGTCTTTGATGGAACTTAACACAAAAACATTTCCTTTAAATAAGGACATCAGAATCTCAAACATTTTTTGACAGTTCTAGAGCCCTCCGACAATCTTTCTATCTGCTCTTTGTAACAATTATGTGTGTCTTTAGGTAGAACTCAGTTGCTGAAAAGCTTGAGGCATGGAAACAGAGAAACATGAACACATCCTAGCTGTACTCTTTATTAGAAAACCAAACAGAATGAACATTCATGGACAGCATTCCCAGGGAGGCAGGGACAGCTGCTTCAGTTGCCATGAACGTGCCACATCAATAGAGGCATTAAGACACCAATACTCTGTTTATGAACACAGAGTTACTGTATACAGTTTTTGTAAACTGCAGTGTACAGAATAAGGGGACATTTCACAGTTGTCTGTCTGTAAACAGGCTATTTAGGAGCTGTAAGAGAGACCTCCCCAGGCTGACAGGAGAAAACTATATAAAGCACGCATACAAATCTGAAGAACACTGCTGGTCAAAATACTCCAGTCATACATGCACAGCACACATAAACACTATGAGCAAAATCACACAGGGATAACCTTCAAAGAGGAAAAGAAGAAATGGTTCAGGTGAGTGAATTTACTTTTTCAATACCTTGATACAGATACTAAAAAAATACCATGAAACCAAGTACTGTAATATTAATTCCTCCAAAACAAAGGACAACCATCAGGATGTGAGAGAAGTTCTGCTAAGCCTGAGATGGAATTAAAGCATTATACATTTTTTTAAGTTAAATACCCTATGAAGTCATTCAGAACCCCCATAGAAAAACAAAACAACCACCAGCTATTCACATCCAGCTGGTCAATACAGCCCCCTGCTGTGCAAAATAGAAAACCTGGGATGCAGGTACCTTCCTGCCACAGGCCCCCTGAGCTGTCTGTAAATTACTGTGCACTCCCTCAATCACACGCAAAATTGTGACAGCAAAAAGATAACAAAAGAAATTCAATTTTCTCACAACTCCCCTACTCCAGTAAACAGAAAATGGGAAGATTCTGAACAGGCAGGTATTAAGCAGCTTACCCACTGTAGCACTTACCTTCCCTTTAAGGTGTAAGAACCTTCCCTTTAAATTCCCCTCTCCCTGCTTTTAATAATATTTCTTTAATAAAGCTGGTCTCTTCTCCCAAGTAATAAGTGACAGGACAAGAGGGGCAGTATAACTGAATTCACTTTAAAATATAGCTCGAGAACCCATTTTTTAAATGAGGATATAACTAACCAGACAGCTGGTAATATACAGTTAGCGTCTGGCCTTCACCTACTGAGTGCAAAACATGACAGAGCAGCTGACGATACAGCAGGAAACAGTACCTACATTCCTGCCAAGAGATTAGGCTACTATTTATGAATTTTCATTTATACTTCCCACAGTGATACTGAAGCTCATAGTTAGGGAAAACACATGTTCTTAATCGTAACAAATAACTGGATATCTAAAATACGTGCACATTTTTCAGTACTTTGCTGTGCTCTTTTTTTAGTCAGGTATTCCAGTTTTCTATTCATAATTACCTTAATATGAGCTATCAGCATTAGCCCAGGTTTTCTTTCCCACTCCAGAACAAATCTACAAATTTAGCTAGGGAATTTCCTTATGTAGTTACAAGGCAATGTAATGACACCTTACTACAGAAAAGTTATCTTCCATATCAGAGAGATTTGCAGGTGACCCAATGTATTTAGCTTGAAAAATACATATTCAAATCTAAAGAAATTTTCAGGGCCCATAGGAAAATGCAGTTATTTTAACTGCTTCATGCATTGTCCAACCTTTCCTCCCCCTCCACAAGGAAAGGACAAGTTCAAAGCCAGCCAATGTTTAAATGTTCCCATAGAAACATCATGTTTATTTTCCTTGAAAACTTTATCACCAGCTCCCTCTACAGTCAGAGAAATAACTAAAAATACATAATCACTATCAGGGGGGAGAATAAAAGTTCAACTGACTTAGCACTGGTATTAGAGTATTAACCAGAAGCTTAATTGTACTACGTGTTGACCAAGTGTATAAAGTAATAACAGACTGTTTATAAGAACCGATACTGAACGCTTACTGAAAAGGAATCACAAACAAGGACAAGAATTTCCCTAAGAGAAGCAGGGTGAGCATGGAGGAAACAGATGGCTGGCAATGGGGAATTACTGGGATTCTCTTTTTACATTAAAAAAGAAATAAATGTCACAGCTACACTTCACATAGGCACGTGCACTCACCCACAGAATCAAGATGCTTCAAAGTACTTAGCAGAAATTCACACTATTCTACATTTTATATATATTTACTTAAGTATTTTCTGCAATTTATAAAAAAAAAAAAAAGTCCTCAAGGTAATCTCCAATTTGTTCAGTGGTCTTAAGAGTTCTTGCTTTTTCTAAACGAGCCTAATAATAAAACATACTCCCTCTACAATGGAATGCAACAAAACTGGTACGCTCCACTGAACATGGGTGTCTTTACTAAACAGTGAAAGGTACTACTGGCCAAGGGAGGAATGTAAACTCATGTTAACTGTTACTTAAAAACAAAACCAAGAAGTATTAAACTGATTCCTAGGTACAGATAATCATAAAAAAAAACCCTCCAAAACAACCACCAACCAACCAGAAAAACCCACACCAAAAAAAACAGATACACCATGAGACTGAAGAGACTGTGGCAACTGGATTTAAATCAAATACCAACCTGCGCCTCTAGGTGGTCTGTAACAGATCCTATGTCTGCCATTGCTGTTCGCCCTTTAACCCTGACTCACAAACTCTCTATTGACTGCTCACCTGTCCCCAGAGAGAGTTCCATACTCTCCAGCCTATCCCTATGTCCTGAGTTCAGCAGCAGCAGCCATTTTTCTCTTTTTTTATAGTAGCTGGTGCAGCACTGTGGTTTTGGTTCTCAGTTTGGGAACAGTGCTGATAACGCCAGTGTTTAGTTTTATGGCTTAGAATTTTTAGGCTAGCCAAGGACTTTCTGAGTTTCATGCTCTGCCAGGGAGGAGGGGAGCAGGGAGGAAGCAGAGAAAGGACACCTGACCCAAACTGACCAAACAGGTATTCCAGAGTTCTTCATCAGTGTAAATATTACTGCAACAACTAAAAACATTAGTGTTACCAGTGCTACTTCCCGGCTGAAAGTCAAAACCACAGTGTTGCACCAGCTACTGAAAAGGAGAAAAATGACTGCTACTGCTGAATTCATGATAAATATATAGTCATGACTAAGCATGTAGCAAATGTCTCAATAGAAGTAATACCAATAGAATATCACCTACAAGCAGTAGTCTTAACCTAGTAAGGTGGTTTTTGAACAACCACCGGTAACTCTCACCTCTGCTCACATCTTACTATGCAGTCCCAGAATAAAGCAAAGGGTGGGGTGGAAAGATGGAAGAACCACCATCAGAAGCCAGAGAGACATCAGAGCAACTTGCTCCTTGATCAGGCTGAGCAAACAGCCATCCTGTGCTCTGGGTTACGGCTGCCATCTTACGTGACTCAGCGAGCCAATGCTGTTTTCTCCTCCTAAATGCTGCAATCAAGAGTTTCTTGATCCCATCCAGGATGAGGAAATGCAATCCATACTGAGTTTTGTAACACTGATGATTAAACATATGTTTAAACTTGTACTTGCCTCTGGGGCATATTTTCTTCAGTTACAAAGACCATTTCATGTGCATGAGACTTAAGTCAGCAATTGGTGACTGCTCTTTAACCATTTCAGCACATTCTCATCTGTCACTGTTCCTGGGTGTGTAGAAGCTGATAAAAGATGATATGAGTCATGCTCTCCCAGATCTTCACCCGCTTCCTTTACAGGACTGGCTCTTAGCCTGCAAGTCCCAATGCAAACGAATCCTACATAATAATTTTCAGTTCTGCTCCTTTTACAGGCAGAGAAATACATTAAATAAACCAGGAAAGTTAAGCAAGACTATGATTATTTTTAAATCTACTTTGTAAATATTTATCTGCTTTATTAAAATAGTCTGTCATAACTGTTAGGTTATGGTAACTATCCTGAATATTCTTCAGCTTTCTAACAAGAGTATGTCCTGTCTTTGAAATAAGACATTAGTAGAAAACAAATAATTTAAGGCCTCTTGCAAATAACATTATGTTTATATAGCTTCCTAAAGTGTTAATCTGCAATTTATGGGACTTCCTTTCTGCAAACACTGTAACCTTGTATTCTCCAAACATGTATGTGCCTTTTGTAATCGCAAACATCTGCAGTTCAGTTCTGCAGGATGACTCATTTCTACTGATTGAACAAGGACACACGAGAAACAGGGAAAGTTGTTCAACTTGTTTGTCTTCTCACACTCATTCCAGACACATTAATTCTTCCTTCATCAGTTAGCAGTTGGCAAAAACTACAACAGAACAGTGATGATTTGTATGTCACGAAACCTTATTTCTCACACACAAGCTAGGAGTCAACTTTTGAGTAGTTGTCTGTCTGTGAGCTACAGTATGCAACAATGAGCTACACTGTTCTGATCCTCACTAAGAAAGAAAGGTTGTATGATTAAAACCACATGCTTTAAGGTAAGCATCTACCACATAGCATCTACATACTAACTCATCAGCTGCTCACCACTGCCTTCCTGCATTACTTATACTCACATTACAGTCATGGGCATGTCAGTTCAAGCAGCTTTTTAATCTCAGTTGAGCCTGCTATTTCCATTTGTTTTTTAAACAGCAGATGAACAAAAAAAAAAAAAAAACAAACCAAAAAACCCAAACCAATCCAACCACAGAAAATTCAAAATACATTTTGCACAATACCCCAGAATAACTACTTCTGCTACACCAAAGAGTTTAAAAATGTTAAAGCTCAAATAAAACAATAATCAACAGACATAATCATAACCCCAGTGTTCAGGGAGTGATCAGGTAAGTAAGCCACAAGTCCACTGTAGAACCTTTTTCCCTTATTAAATATAATCACATTACAAGGTAGCTGTGTAATTGCAAGCCTGGTGAATCCTAAGTAAGTGAATGACTAAAGATAGGTTTAGCTCTGCAACAGCTGTTAAGAACTTTGAATTACAAAAGCGAGAGAGCACTTCACAACCCAGATCAGAGCTCAGCCACAATAAGCCAAAACCACTATGGACTGAACAGACTGTGTTGAAACAGAAATGTGGCATAGATATGTACATGCACTTAATTTGTTTTCTGGAAAGTGCGAGAGTGTAGCGAACAAGCCTGAAGCTTTCCCTCCTGCATCTACCTTCCTTTCCTCACCTTCCACCCTGCACACTTGTTTGTTTTAAATGCTAACCTGCATTTCCTGCCTTTCTGCCTCCCTGTATTTTTCTTTCTCCCCCCCTTGTTTTCCTGCTTTTTTGGGGGGCTGTTTTGAGTAAAAATCATCATCTGTGATACAAACCAGGGCTCCCCCTAAAGAAAATACACTGCTAGAAGGACACAAACAAAATTCATTAGTGCCTTCAGCACTCTAGGTAGCTTTTTCAAGTGGAAACACTTTTAAATTTCACTCTTTTAATAATACACAAGTTATTCTTACAGTGAATTAGTCCCAGTGAAGACAACACAAGTGCACAGTGCTCACAGTATTAAACTAACCTGAGCATCTTCACTAGCTGAAACTTAACTTTTGGGAGATATAATGTATACAATATTTAAAACCCAACAACAGGGACCTGATTCTAAGAAAAATGTCTTCAGAGTAGGCGTACATCACTACTGGGCTGGCCCTATATAGAGCTTCATAGCGCTCCGCTGAAGCCAATACTCACTACGTGAAACTAATCTGTTCCTTAGCAGACCACTGCACGCATTATATATGGATTTGAAGCCAGAAACATTTTTCCAATAATTTAAAATAGTAATGTTCACTTATGAAGCTCTTCCAAACCCTGGAAGCCAAACTTACCAGATACTGTATCCAGTTATGAAACAGAAAATAAAGATTAAGAATAAACATTTATTCATAAAGCTAATGTTTCTAAATAATTAAATAATTCAAAAAGGTAGGTATGAAATTTGGTCAATTTACCTCAGATTACTAATCCTTATATAAGTCATTCACCATTTCAGGATAAAAACCACTAGTTTTGGTAAAGACATCCTATTACAGTGGTCAAACACTTGACCTCTCCACCCCTTGGGCACTGTGCCCTACCCAATACTGCAGATTTCACCCACCGAGTTTCATCTATTTGTAGGGCTGTGTTACATATAAAATTACTAAAATAAAAATTTAAGCTCCTTTTGGGAAAGCTATATTTAAAGAAAATTATTTTAATTCATAGAAAGGCTCAACACAGTACTGGCACAACAGAGGCACTTACATACAGTATCTACAATATTCTAGTTCACATTCCTGATGTCCTGATATAACAGACCAAACCAAACAAACAAAAAAACCCAAAGACAACAACAATAACAACTTTGCTCCTAATTACAGCCAACAATATACCACATCCCTTGCCTAGGGAAAGAAACATCGAAGCACCGAACTAAGTGCAAGGCTTTGGTGAAGGCTTTAAACTACAAACTCTGCAAAGAGTCCAAAATCAAGAGTTCTACCGACCAGGAGCGCGGGGAACAGGGCAGGTTTGAGGCAGTTTACACGGGCTGGCAAGCAGGATGGTGAGCACTCGATGTATGACTCAGGCTCGGCCTGGGAGCTCTGCTCTGGCAGCCCCGGCGGTGGCCAGTGTAGGCACCCAGAGCCCGTGAGAGGGAAGGCTGCAGTGCAGAGCTCGGGGTGTAGAGAGCACTGCTCCCCCGAGAGGAGGGTGTACAACGGGCAGGGCTGCACTCTGTGCTCCCTGGTGGAGGTCCTCCTGCAGCAGGGGCTGAGCTGCGGGATGCTGTCAATAGACTGAAAGGTGCCAGGGTAGCTGAGAGGAAGCAGCACTGCTTGCTCCAGGACCAGGCTGTACAGGGGCCTCAAGCGTCCACTGTCGTTCATGCAGAGAGGCTGCTAACCCAGGAAGCTGGGAAACAGTAAGAGGAAAAAAAAAAAAAAAAAAAGGAGGAAGAGGCCCATTAAAAGTAAGGGACTTCCTCCCAAATCCGTTCTCCCCACCAAGAACCGATGAGGGACTGATGAGGAAACACACTCCCACCATGCACAACCGGCTGATGCACTGGTAAAGAAGATCACTACTGGTGTTGCCAGGAAAAAGCGGTGGGTCATAGTAGTAGAGAACTCTACTTTGAAAGGAACAGAGGCACCCATCTATCGGCCTGACCCAGTCTCAAGGGAGGTGCTGCCTACCAGGGGCTCAGATCCAGGATGTTGCAGAGAACCTGCCTGCTCGGTCCCACTGACTATTACCCACTTCTAGTGATCCATGTGGGTGCTACTGATATAGATAGCAGTAGCCTGGAGAACATAAAGAAGGACTACAGAGCTCTGGGAGAGGTGGTGAGGGGCTCTGGAGCTCAGACTGTCTTTTTGTCAATTCTCCAGGATACAGGGCAGGACCTTAAAAAGGCTACTAGGAGGACTGGCCAGGTTAATAAATGGTTAGAAGGGTGGTGCTATACTCTCGGGTTTGGGTACCTTGAATACGGGACTCCATTTAGTAGGCCAAGTCTACTGGGGGCCAGTGGAGATGGTCTGACAAAGAAAGGGAAGAGTCGATTTGGTAGGACGCTTGCCAGACTGGTCAAGGATGCTTTAAACTACATGTGTTGGGGGAGGGAGGCATCATTCCATCCCAACACACCCAAAAACTGGCCAGCACTTATAGTAAATGTTCAGAGCAATGTAGAGATATTCCAGCGGCTCCAGCCAATGAGCCGGCTTCAACTGCAGCTTGGCTCAGATGACTCTATACAAATGCCCATACCATGAGGAACAAACAAGAGGAATTGGAGATGTGCGCACATCTATGGGAGTATGACAACATAGGTATCACAGAAACAGGCTGGGATGGCTCCTATGGCTGGTGTGTTGGAATGGAAGGTAACAGGCTCTTAGGAAAGATAGGCCTGGTAGGGGGGAGGGGGAACTGCTATTTATGTTAGGGATAGGCTGGAGAGTATGAAACTGTGTCTGGGGACAGGTGAGCAGTCGACGGAGTTTGCAGGTCAGGGTTAAAGGGAGAACAGCAATGGCAGACATTATTGTGGGGATCTGTCACAGACTGCATTACCAGGAGGACTCAGTGGATGGAGCACTCTATAGACAGATAGGAACAACCTCATGCTCGCAGGCCCTTCTCATGGGAGACTTCAACCACCAGGATATCTGTGGAAGGGATGGTACAGCTGGTCACAAGAAATCCAGGAAGTTCCTCGATTGTGTGGAAGATGACTTCCTTCTGCAAGTAAAAGAGGAGCTGACAAGGAGAGGCGCCATGCTTGACCTCGTGCTCACCTACAGGGAAGGGCTGGTTGGAAATGTGACACGCCAGGGTAGCCTTAACTGCAGCTATCATGAGATGGTCAAATTCGAGATTCTCAGGACAGTGAGAAAGGCATGCAGCAAGCTCACTGCCCTGGACTTCAAGAGAGCAGACTTTGGCCTCTTCAGGAACCTGCTCAGTAAGGTTCCATGGGATATAGCCCTAGAGGGCAGGGGGGCCCAAGGCTGTTGCTTGACATTCAAGGATCACCTGCTGCAAGCTCAGGAGTGTTGCATCCCTACTAGAAGGAAGTGCAACAGGAGGGCCAGGAGATCTCCTTGAATGGATGAAGAGCTGCTGAAGAAAATTCAAAGGAAAAAAGAGGTTTATAAAAGGGGGAAGCAAGGATGGGTGGCCTGGGAAGAACACAGGGATGTTGTTCGGGAAGCTAGAAACCAGGTTAGGAAAGCTAAGGCCCAGTTAGAATTAAACATTGCTGGGGATGTTAAGGATAACAGGAAAGGATTCTATAGGTACACTGCAAATAAAAGGCTAGGGACAGTGTGGGCCCTATCTGGAAGCTACCAGGAGAACTGGCTACCCTGGATTTGGAGAAGACAGAGGTTCTTAATGACTTCTTTGCCTCAGTCTTCACTGGAAATCGTTCCGGCCACACCACCCAAGTCTTGGAAGACAGACACAGGGACAGTGAGAAAGAAGACCCTGGTCCCCACTGTAAGAGAGGGTCTGGTTCGAGACCATCTTAGGAACCTGAACGTATACAAGTCCATAGGACCTGATGAAATCCATCTGCAGGTCCTGAAGGAGCTGGTAAATTAAGTTGCTAAACCACTGTCCATCATATTTGAAAAATCATGGCAGTCAGGTGAAGTTCCTGACAACTGGAAAAAGGGAAATATAAACCCCATTTTCAAGAAAGGGAAAATGGATGAGCCAGGGAATTACAGACCAGTCAGCCTCACCTCTGTGCCTGGCAAAATCTTGGAGCAGATTCTCCTGGAAGG
>JASSUY010044187.1:0-32478 GCA_032466535.1 Forpus xanthops
CCCCTGTTTAAGTTTGAACCTGTTACCCCTTGTCCTCTCACTACAGTCCCTCATGAAGAGTCCCTCCCCAGCATCACATTTGCAGAATAAGTGAGATCTTCCTAATGCATTATGAAACATGAATACTACTAAAATCTAGTAAAATTATTTCAAATTGTAAGAGTTATGAACAACGTTGCAAGATGTATCAGGCAACTAAAAATGTAGAGAGAGGTAGATAAATATCAAAGAAAGCATGGTTTGGGTAAGGAAGAGGAAATGCTAAGATAGAACTTATGAAACTCACATTAGATTAAAAACCAGACACCTACAAGATAGGTACGTAACTATGGAAAAGAGAAAATTATAACTGAGACATTATCTTCATGGTGATCCACAGGCATGCATAGAATTACTGCAGACATTTACTGAAATTTACATTAGCTCAATTATGGATAGCTGTATATCTGCTATATCAAGGCTTCAGTGTCTGAGCCTAGTGCCTTAGAAACCTGTCTGTATTTAAGCTGCTTTCTGCACAGGTACCCAGACTGATCAGGAGGGTAACGGCAGGTTAGCTGTGTCCAGACATACTGCAATTCCACCTGGGTTCTGTGTCAAAAGATGCAAAGAGGATGAAAATGAGCTCATAAAAGGATGAAATCCAGAAAAAAAATCTGAAATACATGTATCAGAGGAAAGTTAAGACTCATGTATAGCAGCTTCTTCCCAAAAGATTGTGGAACAAGAAAATGACAGCTATTACAAGCTGATTACAAATATTATGTCCTTGAGGTTTTGCATCTATATATAATAAAGTAAGATTTGATTTTTTATTTAATTTGCTACATAATTAAAACAGTCTTATAAACCAAAGTTAATTTAAGCGGTTATATGTTCATCTAGAATAATTTTCAAGAAATCCTCTTCCTCTTCAACTATATTGCTATATGTTAATAGCTTTTAATAGATTTATTACATACATGTCATAACTGACCTGAAATCAATTTCATAGCACCCAGTAAAGAAGCACCTGCTCTAACTTTTCCTGTAGACAGCAGATTCACAGCACCTATTACTTTTATTTTTTAACTTGCAATTTGGTTTTTTTGCATCACTAAGAGCTCAATGCAATTATTTCCTAAGCGTGCCATCTCTGCTCCAAGCTTCATTCAGTAAAAACTGTTTACAGATGCCTTAGTGGTGAGCTGAGCTATAGGAGCAATAATGTGTGAGCTGGATGTGACGGACAGCTTGGCTACATGATGCCTTGCAGGCACACTGTTTTATTTATGCTGCATATTACTGATAACACTAAGGTGTGTGTTTGAAAGGCTGACATGGCACCCAGCGAGTAGGAGATTCCCCACCCTTGCTGCCTGCTGTGGTTTCCTCCCAGGGCTGGGACAGGAAATGTGGTGGATGCAATACACGCAACTCCTCAGCCCTTCAGAAGCAGCATTAGTGCTGCAAAAGCTACTTAGTTTGGCCACAAACACATAGGTGATTACTAGCCTCTGTTTAAGTGTGGCAGATTTACTGAGAGAGAGTAAACAGTTATTCATTACAGAAAACAAACCATAATTTCCCATCATCAGCAAAATCACAGTTAGCATTTGCTCTCCAAATTCTGTTTTTCTGAGGCCTAAAACTACCAGAAAAATTCTAACTGAAGGCACTCTTTTCCTGTGATATTTCTTTTTCCTTTTTTTCCTTCTTTTTTAAGTTACAATGGTATGAGCCATTCTAGCAAACCCAGATACGAGAATGTGTTGCAGTTTGCATTTCAAAGGGAAACAGATGGGCATTGGAATAAGGAAGCAGTGTATCTGTGCAAGGGAATGGTGTAACTAGAAGCAAGTAGCTGACATTCAGGTGTTTATTCAGAGATTTCCATGGCCATACCCTTTTGTTGTGTTTTACAGCAAGGTAGCATAGGACACTTCAACTTAAGCAGCAGCTGTGGATCCTGAGTTCAGCTAGATCCTCCCTTGATTTGGCTACAGGCATTTGAAAACATTTATTTATTCATTGCCAACAGAAGAGCTGCTGGGTTTGTTTTTTTTTCTTTCTAGATAAAGTGTGAGGTGTCCCCGCACAAGGCACGGGGGTTGGAACCGGATAATCCTGAGATCCTTTCCAACCTGAACCTTTCTATGGTTCTAAAGGGATCATTTCTATAAATAATAGAAAATATTGTTGCTATATTTTTACAAAAGAATGTCGAATACACTTAGAAAGGGATTCTGGCAAAAACAAAATCAATATATTTTCCTTAAAAAAAATAAAGGCTGACATCTGAATAATTTACATACTCTTGGCTTAGAGCTCACATCTTTAGTATTATTGACTAAGATGTGCATGCAACAAGCTTTAAGAATTTACTGTTTCTACTCATTTTTCTTAGCTTTTCCTATTCCCAACATTACATTCTATGTTTCCTTTCCCAACTGCAACTTGCCTAAAATATATTGGCTAAACAAAAATGTCTAGCCAATGGGTCAAATGAGGCTACAGTTCCTCTTTGACATCAAAGCCTACTAAGCCCACAATTTCAATAACAATCACAGAGTCCTTCCCTGTACCTGTAGAGGACTCATGTCATGTTTGGCATGCCTCAGAGCTCATTCATATGGTTCTTTCCAAACCCAGGTGCTAGCTTGAGCGACTCTTCCCTCAGCCCAAGGGAAAAACCCAGTCAGGAGTGGCAGGGAGGTAACAAGATGGATTAAAGAGTCCCTTTGTGCCAGTGCTGACACAAGTGGCATTGATATATGCATTTGTCTTCATGCGCCTATTGTGTATTAATCTCATCTAAACCTTTTTTGCACAGGCTGCTATTGTAGGGAAATCATATTATTCAGCTTTCTCAGGCTGATATCCTTTTTCCCAAGTCACTTTTTCACAGCTATCTGCATTTACCGTAAGAGCAGCTCTCCCATTCCCCACGCTCCCTAAAGAGAAATGCCAACAAATTCAAGCCCTGTAGTTCATTAACATACACGCACCTGCAGGACCAATGTAAGATGCATCACCTGAACAAATGGTTTTCAGGAAGAAGGGAAGCAGACCTCTATTTTTAAGAAAAACCAACCTATCAATTGAAATGAAATTTGTTGATACCTTCTCTACCCTTCATTAAGGTTGCGTCTCAACTGCTTGAGTAACAGTAAACGGATGCTATTGACCGACTGTAAGTTTTCATGCCATGGTCTTGACAGGTGATTTTAAGTAACAGTCTTGAAATTACTGAGTTAAAATATATTTGTGCCTTCAAAAGCATGCAGACACATTGAAACCAAATCCACATGAACTAAAAGTTAATCTTTTAAAGGTTCAATGACTATTTACTTAGGTTAAAGTATAATTTCTGAGGACTGGTGTACTTCATGCAAAAAACCCCACAAAATAATAAAAATACTAATTATGAATGGAAAACTTCACAGTTGAATATGTCAATCCAGTTAATGAGTACAGTATTAGCTCACACTGCTCTTCTGCTTGCTGAAAAGCAACTTCTCATGCTGTAAAGCTGTGCTTTCAGAGCAAGGATATCCCCTATGCAGTGGCTCTGCAGGCAGCTGCATCTGCTTTTGCAGTGCTTACGTATTTTCAGACAACAATCACACTTAATAGAACACATAGACAAAAAGAAAAAAAGGATTTAAAATAAAATGCCTAACAGTAAGGACTGCATCAAGTGAGACAATGGGGTACCAGGAAACATGGAATTCTTGTTACACTCCCACGTTTGCAAAATAGGAAAATCTCCTAAGAAACATGGTTCGTAAGTCAGTGGATTTGCTTCTCGTGTGAGGCTATGACATGGGCTTTTTAGGTACCTGAAGGTTGTTTTTTGACAGCGCCCTTGTTTTGTTTACAGCACATTGCTGGGATACTCCCTTTGATTCAGCCTGACACACGTGATGTTCTGCCAGCTTCTGTTCTGCAGTGCTGCTGCTGCACTAAAAATAGCTTCCGCTTTGGCTCCACATTTAATTTATGGAAACTCACAGAAAAGAAGGCCCCTGTTAGTGGGTGAGCGACATACGATTTTGCAGCTTGTGCTGTTAATCTCACTTGGCCTCTTGAAATACATCACTGTCAATTTAGAATTTAAGCCTGCAGTTAATGGTTAGGGGGAAAGAAGATAATGCTTTATACCTTTCATTTACTTTTAAGGTGGTTTAATACTAACTTAGCTGAAAGCACAGAACAGTTGGACTACGCTATTTAAAAATGCTGAGAATTTAGAATATAAATTTATAAAGGGCTACTAGTGCCCAGAGCTGTTAAGGGAAAGTGCCATAAGGATTTTCTTAATTGGTTTACAAATTACAGTAAAATTATAAACCTCCTTTTTGCCAGAACAGCTTTCAGATGTTTTATATAAACTTCTTCATTGTGCTATGAAAGTCACCATACAAGTACAGCCTTCAAGAAATGGTGATTTTACAAACTTTGCCACAAAACCTGGTCTAGTGGGAGGTGTCCCTGCCCATGGCAGAGCGATTGGAACTAGGTGGTCTTTAAAGTCCCTTCCAACCCAGATGATCATATGATTCTATGAAAATCTGCCTCTGCACGAAACAGCATTTTGCATGCATACCTCAACACATATCCAACATGTACCTTTCTCTGAAAAAATCAGTTGCTGGTAAAATTCAAATGCCAAAGTTCATTTAAGAAAATGGTTATTTTTCTTCCTATAAAAGAATGGTGTTTAAATTTCTAAACTAGAATTTTTTCAGATACTCAGTCATAGCACCACATTCAGGAATGCCACTGGCTGAGCTGGAGCTACTTTCAAGTGAAAATGATCAGAAACAGGGGTAGCATAAGTCTGGTATATGTATTAATGAATTAGTTGTTTAATGGCTTAAATCTATGAAGACAAGAACACTGAAGTAATGAATACCAATTCCAAAACTGGAAAGGAAGGCCTGTTTTTTGTTAAAGTTTTTTACGGTGAGTAATGAAGACAATAAGGAAATTTCGAATCAGATTTTATTTCAGATATGAACTTTTAAGTTAAGAAACTTCAAAAGGCAATCAGAAGCTCAAGAAGAGAGAGATTCAATGTTTTAATCTTGTAAAAACCTGCAAATAAATTGACTGGCTTTGTCCAGAAAGGTTCCCTGCATAAATTTAGCAGTCTGTTTGCAAGCTATCAATTTTAGGATTGGTATCTAATCTGTTATCCAAGTAGGGACATTACTTAGCAACCACCATGGCTAAAAAGGAATTTTCATAAGTCTCAAGAGAGGTTATGATTTATTGACCAAAAAACTCCAACATAATCCAGAAACCAGTTCAGGCTGGCTACAGTTAGCTGCTTATAAGTTACATGACTAAGCAATGGTCACAGTGAGTTTGCATCAGCCTATTTACCCAAAATATACTGTGCTGTGTTATCATTAAAAGGTCTTTAATTGAACAGACCATTCTTAACTTCAATATAACTTTTAAGTAAACCCTTTTTTACATCCTGCCATGGGGGTTAAAAAAAAAGGACAAAACCATGTCACATGCATAAACTTTCAGAAAAAAGGGCATAGTCTAACAGAAGAATGGAAAATAGCAGCTCTGCAGCAGTTTTTGTATGCAACTGTGTGACAGAAAGAGAAAGGAAGAAAGTGAGGAAATGGTATGATTTAATCCTTGCAGGAGTGTAATTGTCCTTTCTGTCCTAACTGTTCAATTCTTTCATTTCCAAGGAGTTGAAAACAAAAGCTTTAAAAGCCTCTTTTTCTATCTCGGGTATATAAACATGAAATTCTGTTTACATTCTTAATTATAAACATGTATTAAAAATCCCTGGTCTATCCCCAACCCCAAATCTATTTGATAGCATTCAAATCAATATTTATACATTTGCACTTGTTGCCTTCACAGCTTCAGCTCTGTGCCTCTGTGCTGCTGGTAGAAGTGTGAAGCTTGAAGTTCTGCAGCCTTGCACTGTAATTTAATTTCTAGAAAGCAAAAGAGAGATGGGATGCAGATCTGAAGTCTTCAGTTTTGGAGAGGACAGAGAGGAGAGGCACCCTTTAAACATCTCACACTCTGCTCTGTTCGTCTCTCCTATCAGTGCTAGGATAACAGCATGTGAATACAAAGCCTGGCTCTGCCTTAATATAATTCGGAATGTTACATAAGTGCTTGATAAACAAAGCAGGCAGCTAGAAATGAGATAACCTAGCCATGTGTACATTCAGCTGACTACTTACTTAGATTCCCAGCTATTATGCTGTGACTGTGATGAAGGGAGAGAAAATGGCTGTAAATACCAACCTCTAAAGGCATGCTTGTATTTTTTAGGACACCTTAGTTTTTAACACCATCTGCAGGATAAACATTGTCAATGTTTTAAATATGGATACATTTTTTATTTCCTTTTTCTCCTATGCTTCTGAAGATTAAAATGGTTGGCAATACAGGAGGCACTTCAAAAGCTTCTCGTATCTACACACAGTTACACAGGATAGGTCACATCTTTTACATGCACCTTTAGAAACGTACTACAAACCAAATGATACTTCTCAGCTTTGCAAAGTTAATACTGTCAATAATTAGGATGGAAGTTGCCAGACACATTATCTAAATATCCCACTGCACAAAATACACATGCAATGCTACGAAAGACCCCAGAAAAAAACTCAGACACAATCTCTAATACATATCCCTCCTTGGTCACGTGAAAAAACACTTAAAGCAATGTTAATTGCAACTGTTGTCTTATTGCTGAATGAAACTAAAGGCCATGAAAATAGAAGCATGGAAGCAAACTGACCCAGCTTCATCCTGATCAGCAATTATTGAACATAGTATGTTCCTAGTCAATTAAAAACCTACTTTTAAAAAAGTATACAAATACATTAAAACAAAAGCACACTCCAGAACAGCAGCTAGAAAAGCCAGGGAAAGGAAAGAAAGAATGCATGGGAAGTGCTGATAAAAGAAGACCCACACAAAATGAAACAAACCAAGAACCCCAAATGAGAATTTAAACATAAGCTACACTTCTAGAAGTTATCTTAGCTGTACTAAAAATATACATCAAAATGCCCACTACTGCTATCTGAAGCTCCCTTCTGTTGGGCCCTCTTCCTTTAGAGCAAACAAAGTCGTAGTAATAGCTAGCTTTCTTCCAGCTTCCCCTGTGAACTAGATCTGCTTGTGAATGTAAGTGGTCAGCCACTGCTACCAGTTATACAAACTTCCACATTTCTCTAATTCTACTCATTCTCCTGCCTTATTATATTTCTAAGGGGTTTAACAGCACATGCCAGTATTTTTCATAATTCCTCAGAGGGGTGGCTGTTACTTCTCACCCATTACCTTCTCAGGTTTGACAGGAAGCATCATCCAAAAATTATACATTTCTTGCAAAGTCAAGAAAAAAAAAGATAATTCTGATCTTTTATACACAATAGGACTGGATTTGTACTTTCTCAAATATTAAAACTTTTTTAAAACCACAAGAAGTTTTTGGCTGCCCTACGCTAAAACAAGGGAAGTGCATACTCCAAGCTGCCACATGAAGCAGTGCTTCCATTAAGACAAGTTTTCAGGGCTTTTTTTTAGCATTATTAGGAAAAAAAAAAACAACAATTTTTTATGCACGTGTCCCTAACTGAAGGAAGGAAATTGCTTGCCATGAGATTTATGAAACATGCCCTGTGACCATCTGGTCACCTTCTGCAGAGTTGGGGATTGATGAAGAAAAGGGATGGATACAGGGACATATTCAACCACCTCCCTCCTTTGGGGCCTGAGAAAGGCTTTATCAACTGCAATTCTGCTTTGATTACTCTTGGGCTCAAGTATGGGGAGAAACAGAGAACAGATTTATATATTCATGCAATTCTAAAGGACTGACATGGGTCATCTAATCACTTGCACCAGTATGGGTGAGGTAGGAGTTTTTGAAGTGAAGTTTCCTTAACTGACAAAATGCAACCTTGAGATTGGGTGGCAGGGCCCAGTTCTGCCCCCCCTCACAACTAAAGGTCTGGCAGCAGCTATGCCTGTCACCTCCAAATGTGGTCAAGAAACTGTCTGCAACAGCAGATGCACCAGGCAGGCCTGAGGACCTTCATTTCTACACAAGATGCAAGGCCATCTGAAGTCCCCTCCCAAGTTCAACATGTTAGAAGCAGTAAAATAAAAGCAAGTCAATGCAACATGCATGGCGTAGTGCAGCACATTATGATACTGAAAACAAGACAAGGCATAATTGTGAATTACACTGATGTTGGCAGATGCAAATCTGTGCAAAGTGCAATCAGTATTTCCCGTAAAGAGCTACTGTGTAATTCAAATATACTAGCATTTGTGCTATACCTTTCAGGTCTCAGAATTTTTCTAGTACTGTTAACTTTGAACTTCCATAGATATGCTTATTTAGGAGGACTAGCTGTCACAGATGCATCGATCATTCAGTGCATGGGCAATGACTCCTAGTATGAGCTGGAAAATCACAGTAAAAATAGCAAGGACAACTGAAAATCTGGTGTCAACTCTGGAACTGTTCAACACAAACCTTAAATACAGACATGATTTACGCTGGGACTCCTTTCTGTGTGGCAGAGAAAAGAGTATAAGCCTCAGCAGTGGAAAACAAATTTACGTTAAGAGCTACCATTATTGCTTTCCTTGCCAGTTCTATCATATGAATAAAATATGTAGATCTTTTTCTAGCAGCCTTCAACTACTAACAAAAGCCACCTGAAGAAAAGACTTAAGATTATGAAGTATTATATGACAGTGAACCCTACACTGTTTGTGTCCTTATACTATATTAGATTTACCTATAAAAATCAAAGACACTCAAAAGAGATTTTTAAAAGGTAAGCTCAAGGAAATAGCTGATAGAAAAAAAGTAAAGAAGATTGAGCCAGCTTAAAAGAAAATTTCTGAATACAACACCCCCCCAAACAAACAAAAGAAAATAATTTGTGCTTTAATGATAGGCTTTTCAGTTCCTACAAAAAGTCCCTTTTCTTTCTGAAAGTCCTCTAACTGCCAGATTTTGCAGCACCATTTGCAGTACAAGGGCCAACCAGCCTGACACTGAGAGAGGGGCTGCACTGGCTGCATGTACAGAGATTGCAAGGGAGCTGCTCCACTGTTAATGATACAAGAAGTCCTCACCACAGCCTGTAGGGGGATAAGATTATCATTCTGCAAGGCCTTGCCTGGAGAATGAGCCTTTCTGGAAAACTGGAAGGAAAAGTCCTTGTATCAATGCAGCCATATTGATCAAGGGCATGACTCTTCTCACACTCCTCTTCCAATAAACAAAAAAATTGCCTCTTAGAAAAAATAGCCAAGCCTGTCTGTAAGGCACAGTCCATCCATGCCTACTGCTTAGCATGCCTAAAATGGACAGATGGCAGATGAAACTGTCATATAACCTAATCAGCAGGAAACCAAATAGCATATATAATCTCAGCAATCAGTCGTACAGAAGGACACTCCATTCAAACACTGCCTACCTGCACTGTATTTAATAAAAGAAGAGATGCCTTCCTGTATCTATTCTGAATGCAATAATCATGGATTATACAGCATTATCCATTTTAGGGACAGATTATTGCATCTAACAATTCAGACCCCTGGATGGTCACTTTCTCCCTAGGCTGCTGGATCACTGGAAATCCATGGCTAACAGCCCTTGTATGAGCTCTTGTAAGAGAAATGGAGATTATACTGGGCTGCTTAATTGATGCTTTTAAAATACAGCTTGAACTAGCTACTGGGTAACCTTTTGAAAACAGTGTTCTTTGGTGAGCTAAACACACTTGGTTGCTTTCTTGTGCATCTCAGTTCCTCAAGCATCTTCATGGAAAATGCTCTTTCTACTAAGAGGAGCAAAGACTCCTAACTGGCTGGCTGTATTATGGTTGTTTTATAGCATCTAAAGCAAACAACCCTCAAAATCATTACTGGAAAATATCTACATAAATACCTACATTGTTCCTGAGAGTCCTATAAGCGCTAACATTAGTCATAGACTTACCACATTTAAAAGCTCTTTAGTGTAGATATTTTACGGGGAGCAACTCAGATTTTGTCTACACTTGGCACACAGTAAAAATACACTGACTACTGAACACAGTTTTACTGCTAGCATAGATAGGGAAAATGGTACTTAATGACATTTGAATAAGTCACAGTTTACACAGTGCTTTGCAAGCAGACTAAAGACAAAACTGTTGGTAACTGTTTTCCAACATAGTGTATTTTCCCAGTGTGGTCAAAGAGTTGAAGTGGTTAAGGAAAAATGTTCCTCGATCATTTTCTAAGTTTTCCTCTCCTACTTAGGGGATCTTGCAACAACCTATGCATTGCATGGCAGATTAGGTAAGCTTGTTATGCTGCTTAACTTATGCTCTATCCTTCATTCTAATTAGAATATTTTCCTAAAACCTTGAAAACATCTGCAATATTAAAAAAAACCCAATATTTAAATTATAAAGAGGAACTAAGAGATTTTGGCTGCATTCATTTCACTTTCATTGAACCTGATTATTAGGATTCATATCCCAGTTCTTAGAAACTTATAATTTGGTCTCATCTAAAGCTGTAGTAAAAAGGAGCAGAGTTCATTTGATGTGCTGTACAAAGAGAACTGAGAAGGGGCAGGCTTGTATCTGTACTGCACCGCACACTTTCCAGGAAGTAATGAAACTGTACTGATACTTTCTAGACAGAATAATGATGTCTTTGGTAAAAGTGGCGCTAACCATTATTTCACAGCAATCGAAAGACAAACCAACACCTCTGAACCCACTGTACTGAAAAAGCCTGGGACTCCTCCACAATAACCTTTAATATAAAACACTGTAACAGTTTTTGTCCCCACAGACAGGTAAGCGGAAAGACATGGATAAAGTACCCCAAGGCCAAGCCAGGTAATACATTCTTGAGAAAAGCTACAGCTTGAAGTTCTTTTTCTTATCTAGTCTGCCGTTTTGCTTCCCCTGTGCAAATAAGGAAGACAAAAATCATAAAAACTGAAACTAATGCTTAGCAGATACCAAAAATCAGCATGAAATATGATTACAGCCTGCTCCGAGCAGCTCAGGAATTGAGAAGTCAAACAATAGCACATGGTCTGTGAATTGGACACCAAGAATTCCCCTGACTCCTGTTCCTATAAGCAAGCTATTGAGAAACACTGACATTTGGGCAATAAAAGAACACACCAAGAGAACAGTGATTTCCCAATACAACTGTCATTGTAGTTTTCCTAGCTGTAAAACGATTCCTTCTCTCCATCTCTACTACTGATTTGTCAAAGCTTCTTTAACCAGTGCTGATAACAAGCCATTCACCATCACTGTGCATTGTTATTGCAGTTTCAGGCTGGTCCAAAACAGTATCTCAAGCTACAACAAATTAAATACAAAGCAACATGCCATGATTTCTAAAGGGGGAGATGGGGAAGAGAAAGAATGCTTTCAATTTAGTCCTGTTCTTCGGATAGAACAGAATATTACAAATAGAATAGCCAAAAAGATTTCCAAACCTGTATAATTTCACAAAATACACTTACCAACAAGCCTGCTGTAAAAATGACAATCAAAGATGATCAGTGAAAAAACAGCTTCCATACCATTCTATCTTACCATGATCAGACAACTTGTACCATCAGAACAAAAATCAACCTTGAGCTTTGTGAACAGAATACAATGCAACACGAACAGTCATTCAACGAAATGAAAGCCAATTTACCTATAATTCAATGTTACGATTTTTGTTTTTAAAATGGAGAAGGATTGCTGCTTGTGATAGTCTAGAACACATACCATACTGGACTATTACACTTTTTAAGTCTGCAGAACATCTCTGTCATTATCTGACTACAGTAAGAAGCTTCAGATTTGGCTCTATACCACATCTCAGCATAATCTTCTGAAAGCTATCACCTCCAAATAACTAGTGAAATATTTATGAGTTGGAGCCTAAACAGTTCCATGGGGAGGGAATGGTATAGGGGAAGTGATACAGGGGACTGGAAGACAAGATGAGGAACTAAGAGGCAGAGCCTGTTTAGTGCAGCAGTTAGGCAAGGGGGGAGGAAGGAAGGCAGCTTATTTTCAGAGCTTCTCAAGTTGGTAGCAGCTGGAAGTCAATCTCTGGGAAGAAATATTCTGTACCTGCACATGTGTAACACATGCTGCTCATACAACTGTATACATGGAAAACAACGTTTTTTGCAATGAAGAAAAATGCAACTGGCAAGTCACTCCCAGTTCAGAGCACTGAACAAGGTATGTAGATGAGTGAGTCAGACCTGAGCAGATGTATTACATGTAACCTAGAGGAGAGATGCTTGGAGAAAGGTCTTGAGTTTAAACACGTGAGTGGCTCCAGGGAAGGCATGCAAAACCCAACCGGGGACCTCATCATGGAACAAAAAAGACAGTGAAAGAGTTGCCAGTGAAGGGAACCACCTCTTTGGCCCCTGCTGTGCCACACACAGTCTGCTGTCACATTCCCTGTCACTCAAAATCTTCCACTGTTGATAGAAAGTGTTTTTGTTGCTTTTTCTGTTAGCAAGTGTGTTGAAAGTTAATGAAATTAATTTTCCTTCCTTTTCACTTATTGGCCTCTAGCACATAACAAACAGAAGATCTGAATGTCTTCTTCTACTTTCACCCTGAGAAACAATTAGGATTTGATTATTTCACCTCTTAACAAAAGAGAAATAAATCAGGAGTCCTCACATTCCTCAGAAATGAGTTCAATTGCTTCACCCGACTGGGCACTTCAGAGTTTAAGAATTTCAGCTGAGGCCATATAATTTGCGAAGAAATACTCCTTTCATTTGAAAAGGTAGTTTCTTACAGACAAAGAGTACTTCATACAAATAATTATTCAAAAGGATTATGGGTCTAGGAAGTTCGATTCCTGAAACCAGGCTCTACTTGTCACTTTATTTCTGTAAGGCTGTCATCATCTGAGAAGGAGCTACGTTACCTACCTACTTTAAAGCTGTATAAAAGCAGAAATGCATATAAAACTTAGTGTATGATTTGTCAATAGTGAGACTATTTATGCACACACTTCAGCGGGAGTTTCTGATGGATTCTGTTCACTTGAGAATCACGAAACAAGAATGGATTTAATAAAAAATGAAAACATTTGTTTTGAAAGAAATGCTTATTTCTCCTTTCTTTTCTCTTGTTAGTATGCTTTGATAAGTGAGTGCATACCTTTATAAGTGACGTGGTATAGTATAGGAAGACCTTGGGGTCTTCTCAGCCACTATATTATGAACTGCCTTGTGGAAACCATTTTCAGTGTAGGTCGCAAGTGCCAAATGCATTGTACTGAATCCTCATGGGGATATGGTAAGGGTTTGCAAATGCCCACAACACTCATACAGTTTTCCATTATTTCCCTATTGGATTTATGGCTGACAACTAGCAGAAAGCAGAACCATTTCAAAATGCATGGAGTACTAACTCTACTGCTGAAGCTGATCTAAAATGAAAGTATTTGCCCTTCTCTCCTGCTTTTTCTTTTCCTAAACTCAATTTTGTAGCTCCACTGGAAACTGTTTTATCTGTTATGCATGCCCAGATCTAGCACTTACTGAGTAAATTCCTGCATATGACATTCTCTTACTTCAATACAAAGTATGAAGAAGGAGTAACATGCCAAGATAGAATGGAACTGTCACAATAAGAATCATGCAGAAAGCAGACACCTATCAAGATATTCTTTATAGAAAATGAAAAGAGGACCCAACTGTGGTATGACCAACAGAAAAATGTAACAGCATTACACAGTACCAATATTAAGGCAATTTCAAATTTAGGTCAGATGCATCTTATAATGGTCTGTTCCCCAACAGGATGCAGTGGAAAAAAAAAAATCACGTAAGAACTTCTTCAATGAATAAATGCAAAGCTTTCAGTTAATAAAATATGCTACATTGCTCCCTAAGTCTTTGCAGACACATGATATTTTCTGAATGAACAGCCCTGCATTCTGCCTAAGCAGACCACAAAAAAAAAAAAAAAAAAGCATGAATTTACTAAAAGCACTCCAAGGAGGTTTGTGAATAGTAGACAGAATAAACCAACTTTACATACTGAAATCACCTTACTGTGATTGACTAAGCTGACACGTTACCTATCTCAAGAGCTCAGAGGCCTCTTATCATAGCAAAGACAACCTGTCAAGAACAAACCAATAAACAAACAAAACACAGTCAAACAAATAAACAGATCTGCAGTTATTATTAGTAAGTGGTGAGAAGAGAGGAAAATATGTCAGCTTACAAATTTAGATCAAGATCACAAGTCAGTCATAGGCCTGTGCACTTAAAGAGAGGAAAAAGGACAATGAAAATAAAATCCAAACATGCTGATTCTGCTCAGAAGCCAGTGAGTCCTCTGAAGAAGTTGTGATCTCTTTGACAGGTTTTGGGGGTCTTTTATGGAGGTACAGGGAATATTCAGTGTTATGCCTGCAGAGCACTGTTCTAGTTCATCTTTTTTACAGTGGGCTTATTCACTGCTTTCAGGCAAAGAGAACAGTAACACACCTGTTAAAAAGAGACCACCCCCCAGTGCTCTGAGGTACACAAAGACAACTACAATCAACCCTAGCAGAGGCAGAATGAAACTGGGACATTTCATTTGGATAACCTTTTCTGTTTTCCCTCCAGAAAAAAGTGTAGTTGCATTCCTAGTGTACTAGTACAGAAGATACCCATCTTCCAGAGGCTACATGAGATGAAGAAACCTGTCTGGCTTGTGAAGAAAGACACTTATTTTAAACTCATCACACAGGCTCAGAAGATTAAATATTCTGGCACTGTCCTTCCATTACTCCCTTCCTAAATCACAGAACGCCTATAGATGAATGGCTGAATTCGAGATCCTCAGGACAGTGGGAAGAGCATGCAGCAAGCTCACTGCCCTGGAGTTCAAGAGAGGAGATTTTGGCCTCTTCAGGAACCTGCTTAGTACGGTTCCATAAGATACAGCCCCAGAGAGCAGGGGGGCCCAAGACTGTTGGTTGATATTCAAGGATCACCTGCTACAAGCTCAGGAGTGCTGCATCCAACTAGAAGGAAGTACAGCAGGAGGGCCAGGAGACCTCCTTGGACAGATAAGGAGCTGCTGAGGAAAATTCGAAGGAAGAAAAAGAGGCTTTTAAAAGGTGGAAGCAAAGACAGGCAGACTGGGAAGAATACAGGGATGTTGTCTGGGAAGGTAGGGACCAGGTTAAGAAAGCTAAGGCCCACTTAGAATTAAACTTGGCTAGGGATGTGAAAGATAACAGGAAGGGATTCTATAGGTATAGAGAATAAAAGACAGACTAGGGACAATGTGGGCCCTCTCCAAAAGCTATCAGGAGAACTGGCTACCCTGGAACTGGAGAAGGCTGAGGATCTCAATGACTTGTTTGCCTTGGCAAATGCTGTGACCACACCACCCAAATCTTGGAAGGCAGACACAGGAACTCTGAGAATGAAGACCTTGGGCCCACTGTAGGAGAGGATCTGGTTCAAGACCATCTTAGGAACCGGAACATATACAAGTCCATGGAACCTGATGAAATCCATCTGCGGGTCCTGAAGGAGCTGGCAGATGAAGTTGCTAAGCCACTGTTCATCATATTCGAAAAATCTTGGCAGTCAGGAGAAGCTCCCAACGACTGGAAAAATGGAAATGTAACCCCCGTTTTCAAGAAGGGGAAAATGGATGAGCCGGGGAACGACAGACCAGTCAGCCTCACCTCTGTGCCTGGAAGGTATGCTGAAGCATACAAAAAACAACAAAGTGCTTGGCGACAGCTAGCATGGCTTCACTAAAGGGAAATCCTGCCTGACCAATTTGGTGGCCTTCTATGATGGGGCTATGGAACTGATGTACAGGGGTAGAGCTGTTGATGTCATCTACCTGGACTTGTGCAAAGCATTCGACACTGTCTCACATGACATCCTTGTCTCTAAGTTGGAGAGACATCAATTTGATAGGTGGACCACTTGGTAGATAAAGAACTGGCTGGCTGGCCACATGCAAAGAGTTGTGCTTAATGGCTCACTGTCCAGCTGGAGACCAGCAACAAGTGGTGTCCCTCAGGGATCTCTGTTGGAACAGGTCTTTTTTTAACATCATTGTCGGTGACATGGACAGGGGGATTGAGTGCACCCTCAGCAAGTTTGCCAACAACACCAAACTGTGTGGTTCGGTTGATATGCTGGCGGGAAGGAATGCCATCCAGAGGGATCCTGTGACAGGCCTGTGAGGTGAGCTGAGGCCAACCTGATGAAGTTTAACCATGCCAAGTGCAAGGTCCTACACCTGGGTCAGAGCAATCCCAGGCACAGCTGTAGGTTGGGCGGAGAAGAGATTGAGAGCAGCCCTGAGGAGAAGGACTTGGGGGGTGTTGTGTTGATGAGAGAATGAACATGAGCTGGCAGTGTGCGCTCACAGCACAGAAAGCCAACTGTATTCTGGGCTGCATCAAAAGGAGTGTGACCAGCAGATCGAAGAAAGTGATCCTGCCCCTCTACTCTGCTTTTGTGAGACCTCACTTGGAAAATTGTGTACAGTTCTGGTGTCCTCAAGATAAAAAGGACATGGAACTGTTAGAACAAGTCCAGAGGAGGGCCACGAGGATCATCAGGGCACTAGAGCACTTCCCATATGAAGACAGGATGAGAAAGTTGAGGCTGTTCAGCCTGGAGAAGAGAAGGCTGCGTGGAGACTTAATATCAGCCTTCCAGTGTCTGAAGGGGGGGCTATAAGGATACTGGGGAGGGCCTCTTCATTAGGGACTGTAGTAATAGGACAAGGGGTAACGGGTTCAAACTTAAACAGGGGAAGTTTAGATTGGATACAAGGAGGAAGTTCTTTGCTGTGAGGGTGGTGAGGCACTGGAATGGGTTGCCCAAAGAGTTTGTGAATGCTCCACCCCTGGTGGCATTCAAGGCCAGGTGGGACAGAACCTTGGGTGGCATGGTTTAGTGGGAGGTCCCTGTACATGGCAGGAGGGTTGGAACTAGATGATCTTAAGGTCCTTTCCAACCCTAACTGTTCTGTGATTCTATGAATATTTTTTGCTGAATTTCACTCTCCCCCCCTTTGCTGTTAAAAACAGTTCTTTCTATATTTCAGTTTTTGTGGTTTTCTGTACATATCTGATGATTTCACAGTATCAATACTTACCTAATGTTTATTGCAACTGTCTTTTAGCCAGGCTAGACAGCTGCTTGGCATGTAGCTATGTATTTAGTCACGTTTCTGAGCATTCTCATGTGCTCTGCTCTTTTCCCTAGCAAAGATTCTCTTTGGTTGTTTTCAGGATCTTATGTAGTGGTGGGATTTTTTATTCTCCTCCATCTCCATTCTGCTCATTTCCACCAGGACATAGGTTAAACTCCTCCTGACATTGTGCAATCACAAACTTTTAACATTTGCCTTCATTAAACAGACATAAGAGACTACTGGCAAGGTTATGCCTTGGCCCAATGCTTTAAGATTCAGCATTCCTGCCCAAAAATACTCAGTGCTTTATTATTTTTGCTCTACTTGCAAACCCTTATTTATCATCTTCACCCACCTACAATCTTTCTTCTTCTTTTCATCCTCTAAATAGGTATAACTTGTTTACAACTTATGTAAGAGCATTCCAAAAATCAGTTTTAATCATCACATAATAGTTTTTTCAATATATTGTGTATTATGATAAGCCCCTTGCTAGAGGTACAGAATCATGTATTCATAAATAAGTTAGACAATTTCTGTGAATAAGCTTTAATAAAGGTCTCACCCTTGCCATTTCTGCAAAATGTAATTTGTTGATTATTACTTTTAAAGTGCTATCAGGTTAAAAACCCAAAGCTAACCCCTCCCTGCACCTTATGAGGAATAACCCCATGCTGCAGTACAGGTTATGGGTTGACTTACTGCAAAGCAACTCTGGAGAGGACCTGGGAGTCCTGGTGGACAAGTTAACCACAAGCCAGTAATGTGCCCTTGTGGCCAAGGCCAGTGGTATCGTGGGGTACATCAGGAAAAGTGTGGCCAGCAGGAAAAGGGAGCTGATTCTCCTGACTCTACTCTGCCCTGGTGAGGCCTCAACTCAAGTACTATGTCCAGTTCTGGGCTTCCCCGTTCAAGACAAGGAACTACTGGAGAGGGTTCAGTGGAGGGCTACAAAGACAATTAGGGGAATGGAGCATCTCTTCTACAAGGAAAGGCTGAGAGAGCTGGGCCTGTTTAGCCTGGAGAGGAGATGACTGACAGGGGGTCTTACCAATGCATACAAATACGTTTAGGGAAGGTGTCAAGAGGATGGGGCCAGACTCTCTCCAGTTGTGTCCAGCAACAGGATAAGGGACAATGGGCACAACCTGAAACCATGGAAGTTCCACCTGAATATGCGGGAAAACTTTACTTAGCGGGTGACAGAACACTGGAACAGGCTGCCCTGAGAGGTTGTGGACTCTCTTTCTCTGGGAGACATTCAAAACCTACCTGGAGGCAAACCTGTACAACCTGCTCTAGGTAAACTTGCTTTAATAGGGGGTTGGGACAGTTGATCTTCAGAGGTCCCCTCCAAGCCCAACAGTTCTGTGATTCCATGATTCTGCATAATAGTACTCAACACCCTACTACTCTTTAACAAGCTACTTTTTTAATAATTGTTATAGTAGTGTTCTTTTCCACTGCTTAATTTTGGCTTAAATGAAACTTTGTGTAAAACCCCACCATTATAACAAACATTTCTAATTAAATCTGAGAGAATACTTTTACAACAGACACAACTGAAACAGTTTCTCTGAAGTTAAATAAACTTCAAAAAAATTCTGGCAGCATCATTGTTGTCTTGTATTAAAATGAACAAAATTAGATTTAACTTAATTACAAATAAAGAGACATGCTCGAACTGCTTAGTCTCCCAGTCTTATTTGCCTTAAAATTGGGATTACAACCAAACTGACAAATACCACGACTCTACTTTGTTTAGTCTGAGGTGTAAAATTTCTTTTTCAAGCATAGGTGCTTAACCTTTACATTCTTCCAACACAGTACGAACTGTATTTTATTTTTCTATTTCTTAACTTCTGCATTCCACCATCATTCTTTTTTTCCAAATCTGTTGGTGCAGCATTAATTCAGAAAAACACCACCACCCAAACCCTGGCTTCTTGTAGATCCTAACATAAACATGGCTGTATCAGTGTACAGGAGCCTGTGTGTGCAGAGTCTGGCCAGTGAATAGTTGCTTAAGGAGGAAGTATGACTCTAGGCCTTTCTTTATCCTGTGGTGTGAAACTGTCTACTTGAAAATAGAAAAGTTGGCCATCTCTAAGTGAAGAAATCCATGTGGCATTCAATTAAAGTTGAACCCCAGGTTAAAATAATTTGACGGTATCCTATCTAACCTTTCATTAAATTTTCAGTACTCCTATTTCTTTTTTAACAATCCAACTAAGAGTTATTATACAGTTGTATTATAGTAAATTTATCATGTTTCACATTAGGTTAGATTTAACAGAATGTGGAACACACTTTTCTCTAGAGCATATTTAAAAAAAAAAATCCCTCAGAAAGAGAATTAAAATACATTTGTGTTATATAATGATAAGCTTATTAATAGGTAAACTTATTCTTTAACCAACTAATCTCTTCTGCTGTTCCGTGCATGTGCATGAGAACATGCATGTACACTCAACAATGCACTGCAAATGAACAGACTGAACTAAATTCTGTATCAATCAGCGTAAGCTGGAGAAGTGGAGTAAATGTAAGTGACTCTTTATGTTCCCTGCAATATAATGAAGCTGGCTTTGGTCATAGTTTACTCTTTCTCCCACGCATACACTGGAAGAGTCCTAAACCAAGAACAGCATATAAATAACACCAGAACTGACAGAATGACCTACAGCTTCCTTCTGAAATCTACTCATAAATCCTGCATGCAGATTCCAGATAACTAACATCTGCAGTTTTATTTCATCTGAAGACATTTTGAGATGCTGACACTGAGCAAGGATTCACTATCAGGACTTCTGGAATTAAGCTCTATCAGCATGATTACCGTAAGCAGTGCTTAGTTTTACTCTTTCTTTGACTTGACAGCAGGGCATACACAGGCTTTAAAGTTCTTTTTTTGTTTTAAAAAACATCATATTATTTATAATACACAAAATTCAAACAAAATATTCCCCAAAAGTCCAGTCCTACAGAGAAGCCTTCCCTTCCCCCTACTCAATATCCCAGATTCTGGCCATTCTCACCAGTCACACTGGCCTACTGTGCCAGTTCCCTGACTCAGCCCTGAACCAGTACTGATTCACTTCTGTCCTCACTGCTCTTACGTAAAATAAACAGTCTTTTATAATAAATACAACAGAATGCTCTTTGTTTTAAAGGCTTGTAATGGGTATTAGTGCTTTAAGAATGTATACGCTGAGAGTGATGCTGAGTGTCATGATTCTTTAGCTACCTTTTGCTCAGGCTTGAAAAGTACTTGAAGTGTGCATTACAAATACACTTCCAAAAGCCTCTGAAAGTCTACAGTTTACCTCTGCAGAAGGAATATAGAAAAATGTAACTCCAAATTAAATATAGGATACTAGCATAGAAAATTAAATGCAGACAAGCTCAGCTGACAGAGCTATTTGTAATCTCTAATTCACATACTTCCAAATGTGGCTGAGTTGCTGTGTTACATCAACATGTGCTGCACTTACTACTGCACCCTGTGTGCAAACAGGAAAAAAAATTAACAAAACCATTTGTCAGGCATTCAGGAAAATATGAAAAATACTGTTGACTAAGGAGGAACACACTTTTTCCTCAACAGAATAAAGTCAGCTTTGCTATGTTTTTCAAAGGAAACTAGAAATGTCTAATAAAGTATCTAGAAGAGTCAAAACGCACTTTCATGCATTTGTCATAACTTTGCTTGGTCTTAAGAATTTATTACTACCTTAAATTGAGGTTAAGAAATATTTTCTGCTTTTCTGCCTTACATTTGCAACCATTTTGTTTTTCTAAAACTGCAGAA
Organism: Forpus xanthops; assembly: GCA_032466535.1. NCBI lineage: Eukaryota > Metazoa > Chordata > Aves > Psittaciformes > Psittacidae > Forpus > Forpus xanthops. The sequence goes on from JASSUY010044187.1 coordinate 21,028, forward strand.
AACAGACGGTAATGCACACGAAAGTGTGTGGAAAAATGTATGTTTGAGCAGCCCATCAAGGGCTGTTTAAAGGTGTCACCAATGGTAACTAGTTAATAGGAAAAAATATTTGTCATATTTATTTTTAAAAGACAGAGAGGGTGCTGTGTTTATAAAGCATTTTATTTTATAATTGAGAAATATTATTGTCTTCTCTAGGTATGGAAAGCATTTGAGAAGTAAAATGAATAAAACAGGCTGGTATGTGTCTGTATGACACATTGGCTATTTGTGAACGGTATCTTCTTACTGTTACTTCCTCCAAACTCAAAATACAAAGGCATTATGGGGGTTCCTACAGCTCTTTCTTCCATATTTTTGTTCTTGCAACTAACAGTACTATAACATCATGGTCACATTTTGATTACCAAAATTAAGATAGAATTGGTTGAGTCTAATAATTTTTTTCGTGAGGGCAAAAGGAGAACAATAATAATAAAAAAAATCACAGTAACAAACAAAAAAGGTTATTTTAGAGAATTTCCATTGCATATTTTAAGAAACCACAATTCTGCCTCTTAAGAGTATGGTCTACTAGATAGTAAACAGTGAAGACTTTAAGCGTTATAGACTTCAGAATGACTTGTCCTACCTGGCATCCACCTCTGTTTAGAAGAGTCACCAGTAAGGCTAAAATATTTCCTCTATAATTATAACCCTCTTTTTTTTTCCTATCACTAAATAAAAATTTACTGGCTGGTTAAGGTTTATGGTTTAAATCAGGTTAAGTGGAGAAAACCTGCTCATGAATTAACCAAACAAAATTTGGCTGAAACCCTTCTCTCCAGGATTGAATAACTGCAAGAAAAAGAACTTGAGGTGTGTATTTTCTATATATATCAGCTCAAATATAAAATCAATTTTCTTTGGCCCAGCTCACATCCCTTATGTTTGCTTTCCTGAGAACTCGTGCAATTGAGTTTTATTAGCCAAATGTTTGCGTAGAGACCAATTTAGGCCTTCACACTTCTGTGTATCAGTGGCAGTATTCAGGGTAAGAAGACTGATAGACAAACTGGGATAAAGTATTAGCTGAAGGCAGGGTTCCCTTACACCCTTGGGTTGCTTCCTATACTGAGGAACTCAGTGAGCTGAAGTACAATCCCTCCCACTAGGGCCACTCACGCATGCACACACTGCTATTTCATGTGAATACAATGGGAAAAATTCAACCCTGGAGCCTTTCAATAAACCTGAAAGTAGTTATTTTTTTTTTTAATAACAACAATGGCTTGGACAAACTATGCTACCTAAAAAGAGAATTGGATGTTCTAGTTCTGTAAGTATCTCCACACCTTACTTCTGATCACTGCAACTAATTTTACCCATTGAGGAAATGACATTTGAGAGACCAAAACTAAGATAACTCAACTCCTACTTTATCAAAACAACAAACATCACCAGATTGGGGGTGCCTGATATCCCCAATGACAACTGATGTTCTGCAACGGCCTTCAACTTTGAAGCAAAAAACAACTTTGGTGGCTTCTCTGGGATTCTAGAGCAGCCACCATGTACTAATGTACATGGTAGGGTCTGCAGTGAAAAAAAGGGGGTGAGATCAACCCACTTACATATATAACACCAACAGGTAGTTATAACCTACAACTCTACCGCATGGTATGCTATTAATTAAAAGGAAATTTTATACCTATTAATTGCCAAATAAGTTCATTTAGTTATATTTATGAAGTTTATAAAGACACATAATGAATTCATCAACTCTTTTTCTGGGTCTTTTTTTTTTAAATGAATGCCATCCTACTGGGACCTCTATTTGTTTTGATTTGCTCTACATTAATAAAAGTTTGCTTTGCAGTTCTGACCCTTTGATACAATAAAAAATGGGTATTCAATAACTGGTATAAAGAAACTGGAATATTAAAAAGAGAATGCATTCATGTTACAGGAAACTGTTTAGCTTTTAGAAAACTGTCCTAGAATAACAAGAAATTTCCATTGAACATATTTTGATCTATTATTTATACATTAGACAGTTCAATGTCAAGACAGCCCCAAATCACAATCTGAAGTCCCTTACAGACCTAGAATTTGCTGAATATAAAGTATATAAATACAGTCATAATCACAGCAGTTCAAAGTAAGTTAACGTTAATCAAAGTAAGGTGTACGGTTTATTATCATAAACAAATCTAGGCAAGTCAAATGGGGACACAACTAAATCTAATCAACTTTTCAAATAAATTATACTTTTTTTTTTAAGCTAAACCTGAAATTTAATTTGAAAGAAATACAAAATAAGAAGTTACAGAAAACAGTAACCTGCCAGTTCTATTATATTAATCTCAAAGAAATATAAGAAGGTCATCAAGGAAAAAATATGGCGGATGGCCATGCTATACTTTGCCCCCCAACACTTACATAAGCATCTTTGTAGTTAAGTGATAAGGAACAATTCAGATCTTTGCTTATGACACATTTACCACTGTCAGCCAACAAGGTCTGACCTCCAGCTTGGTCACAGATTCGTATTTGTTACAAATATCATGATGTATCAAAATGATACTTAGAAGTGCAGACACATGAGGAGTCATGTATTAAAATGGTCTACAAGCAGAATCTCATGCTTATTCCTGTGAAGGAACAGTACCTTGATAATTTAAAAAGGCATTAAGGATCAAGTAAATACAATTTGCAGGCCCAATGTAAACAGAAAATTTGCCTTTGTGTTTTTCTACTATCTCTGTTTCCAGCCAAATACTTCTCCCACTGTAATAAAGAAAACTAGGTTAAATTTTAAAAATACAAAAGCTCTGTACTGCAGACAAATTAAACTCTTCCAAAATACACTGTATTTGTAATTCACTTAACAGCTAGTATGTTTGGCTGCTGACATAATTTGCTAATAATGCTTTTCAGTATTTTAAGTCAGCCCCCAACTTGTAGTGCTATGGTATTTTTAACATGTTGAGGTTTTAGTTTTGCTTTATTTTTAGTTCTTTTTATTAAGCAGAAAAATTATTGGTGACCTACTGATAATGTTCTTCCTTCACTGTCAAGTAAAAGATTAGGATTTAGCTAATGGCGTGGTATGCTTTCTCTCAAAGCCAGTGCAAAGAAAACACTGCAAATGTTTCAAAATCCCACAGTAAGTGTGTGTATCACATCACACTCCTTCCCTTCTTTCCTTTCCAATTAAAGATGATCATGGACAGGTTCTGAGAGAAATGCCATCTGCTCCTGCTAAGCCAGAAAGACAGCACCTACACAATATTTTCTAAGGGCAGATAAGAAAATCAGAATGGTATCAGAATTGAATTTTCAACCTATTCTTACATGCTTCAGTTATAAGGCAGGCAAGATCCCACCACTCTGAATAAGACCCATCTGATTCTAGCAGAGAAATGCTCCTCTGAGTATAGCTACTACTACTGTTGTACAATATATAGAATACACATATGCAACAAAGACACATCAACTTTTAAATCTCCTTTTCATTCACTCCATTAGTACCATTTTAATTTTCAAGGAATGATGGAAAGGGAGATAAAAGTTTTTTGCACATTTTCATCATTTTTTTTTTTTTTGTTAAGATTACACTTCACTGTTCTGAAACATCAGTACCTGTGGAAAGAGCCTGTTTGATCAGATCAATGATACAGCTGTTCCCAAGTTTCAAGTCCCTGTTCTAAGACTGAAGGCTTGTAGATGTGGGTTAAGCCACTTAGCTGTTACATTTTCAGTTAAACCATGAAACGAAAACCACAGCTACACTCATGAGATATTAAACTATCAAGTGCTATTTCATAAAATGTCTTGAAGGTGAAGAATTCTGCAAGCAATGTATTTACTATTATAATAAATAATCTCAGAATAAAGATAAAACAAGCCAGTTAGAAAATATGAAGGAAAGATATGTAAAAAATACCCCAATAATCTTCCTTTCAGGTTTTAGGAAAAAAGACAGCAGGATTTAGTTTCAGGACAGTGGATTTCATTCTAGATTGATTTTTTCCCCATTTGTGTTTTGGACATAACATGAGACTTAACATTCTTCTCCTTGTCAAAGCCTATAGACAGGCACCATTTTTTTTAAGGGAAAGCACAGGACCATTAACACTATAATTCAGTGTCTTTCTTTTTTGCCTGGTCCTTTCAGCACCATTTTACAAAACAGGACTATGAGACACTTCAACCTTTTTTGATCAGGAAAGTAAGTTAGTTTAACATTCATTTAATTTAAATACATGTTATTAATCTATTTTCTTGGTCTGACATCTTATTCGACTATTAACAGATACCATACACAGTCAACCTGGACTTTTGAGCAAGCACAGCTCAGATCTATACTGTGGTGGTGGGTGAGGGCACAGGAAAAACCCACTGATCACAGTTTAGAACAACTTTCTAGTTTTCTGTGTACAAATAGTGCTTTAATTTCTAGTCACTTTGGACTGTGAGCAAATGCCCAAATTTTGGTTAATTCATCCCACTGAGGTCAAATAAGTTCCTTCCTACATCTATGTTATTTTCCCTTGTTTCCATATGCTGATGAATCATTACTGGATCCTTCTTTTTCCCAAAAATAGTCTGGAAAGAGGGAAAAGAAATTATGACCACAGGACCAAAATTCCCCCATAGTGGCAGAAGCATGACAAGTACTTTAGCAACATGTCCTGTTTCCTCTGCCTTCAGCTTCGGCACCAAGAGCAGAGAGGATGGAAAAACAAAACACCAAGCACTACAACAGACTTGTGGCATTGCTGCTGACCATACTGCCAATTAGACAAATAATAGCACACTAGAGTGTGTTCTCTGAAAACCCTAAATCACATAGCAACTGTAAAAGCATACATTTTCGCAACAGCAGTTCTCATGAAATGTATATTTTTGGTCAAAGTCTAATTCAGAGCTGAGTTATTACTGAGGACAGCTGAGTTCTGTAGGCCTGGCATGCTAATGGACTACTTCCTGATTAATCTATTTTCATCAATGTACTGTGTATTTATGACTTGCACTTTCATAATCTACTATACATCTCTTTTCAGAGAACATTTTCAATCAGATGAACCTGTTTAAAGATTATAACCGTATTATGCACCAATGTACCATTTCACTTGATATACACGAAGAAGGGAATACCAAATGTACTGCTACCTTTAATAAAATGCTGGTTATTGCTTTCTAACTTGTTCTAAATTATTACGTTCTTGACTATAAATTCCATAAGAAGAAATACTTACTACTGTGCACAGTCAATCAGTTGATATTCGTTTGACCTCTCGAAGCATGCCTTTACACCTTCATCATCCCACAGCTTTTTTGCATGTTCGAAGAACTCCTGAAAATTAGAAAAGCAATAAGAGATAATTTTTCAGTCCTTTCAATCCCAATTTATATGTATTGCTCCTTCCCTCCAACCTTCACGCTTTACAGTTTTGCATAATAAAAGATTAAACCTGTTATTATTATTAGATAAAGCACTAAACATATATTAGCAAAACTGCAGTAAAATATACATACTGAACACATGACTGCTAACAGTTTCCCTCACATGACAGGTAATGAAGACCGTCTTCAAAATTCATACCAGTTCATATATAAAATTTACTCCAAGTACAAATATTACCTAGAAGCACATTCACTTAAGTTTTTTTTCTGGATTTATCCTTCTATCGTGGAAAAGGCATAAGAGGTGCACGAAGCTGCTTAACTTATAAACATTGGCTTCCCTGAGAAAGAACCAGTCTGTAACTTAAAAAAGATTATGTAGTTTTTCCTGAAAAACACAACTTTCCACTGCTTGGTATTTTCTCATGCAATATAATAACGTGATTGAACAAGACTTTCTGAGACTCTGCTCAACTCTAGTTTCCTCCAAGCAGCCACCTGGCACAATGTGCTTTTCCTAGCAGCTATCCCAGGCAACCCAATCCAAAAATATCTGCCAGCAAGCTTATTTTGGAATTACTTGAAAGAGGACTCAAATCTGCCCTTGGTGATGGTGAAGCCATACCTCTATTGTAAAAAAACACGCACGTGTCCTGCCTGCCAGCTCCTCCAGCCCCTGCTGTAGAGCTTCACACACTCCAGTTTGTTTTAAAGCTGGGAGCCCATTTCATGTTTTATCATAGCTCGTAAGTCAAACTGTAACTGAGTTTTTCCAGCTCCTACTTTCACGAATCAAATGAATAATGGTTAGACAAATTACTATTTCCTTTATGATATGGCTCTTTCCTCTCGCAAACCAAATTGTTGAAGCAGTACGTTAACTTAAACACAGTCCTCTGTAATCTCTTAAGACCTCAGTACTGCTACCTAATCATCAGAGTCCTTGAGTCCAGCATTACATGGGCGTTCTACCACTATTCACTTCATGAGCCTGTCAAGATGTTGTGTAAATGTCTGACTTCTGAAACTTTCGTAAATTGTTTGGCAGTCCCTCCCAATACCTTTTCAGGATTAAAAACTCTTAAAACGCACAGTTTGTAGCAAAAGATCTCAGCAGCACAGTCAGTTCACTTTTACTCTGTATGGGTTTCCCAACCTTGCACCCTGTGAGGTGACCCTGAAGGTGACAATGTGCTCCTCAGCCTGTGACCTGCTGGGATCCTTTCAGGGAGAAGTAAAATGCAAGAAAAGATTTTCAGAACAAACTCATACTGAGAATTACTTAGTTAAGCTTCGAACATGACTACAGAGGTCCTGAATCACCTCAGAAATGCTTTTTTCTTTTAACTATACTGTGCACAATGGAGGGAGAAAACGCCATTCTTTAAGAAGTTTTCAAAACTTGAGAGAAAAGTGATGCTAAAGCAGGCATGAGAAACCTTCACAGAAAGTCTGGGAAGAAGAGAGGAAGCAACACTAGATTGGCAGACACTTATATTGCCTTGGAACGTGTTTCTTCACCCTCATGAGGACATGTTTATTTTGCCTTTGTTATTTTAACAACTTATGTAATGATTATTTAAAACACTGCAGATCCACCTTCTGAAGTTATGCTATGGCTATCATAAACTCTGTTCCTATATCGGAAGGAAAGCAAAAGAGGCTCAAGAAAGGACAAGACATCAAACTAAATAAGCAGAAGGAGAAAATGGATATGTATAACAAAGAGCATGACTACAAGAAAAAAGAACTTTTGGAAAAGCCAAAACGATAAATACAAGAAAATATGGAACATTCCTCAGACTTGAAGCTTATGCTTGACTGATACTTAGGGCATCGGTTGAATGCATCTCACTTGCGGCCACCTTTTGCGCAAAGACAGTCATTGACTTTTTAACAGAACGAGAGAACCCTGGGTAAGTGTCAGGGTCCTGGGCCAAAAGGACTCAGCTTTCCTATCCTCTTCAATGGACAGCAGCATGCGGTCTCAGCTGTCCCTTCTGCAGGCGCTTGCTGCAGCAAGTTCAGGCGCTGAGTACAGTGTGGCTGCCTTCCCCTCCTCACCATTGGTGGGTGGAAATTCCCCCCACTTTAAAGCCATCTTTGAGGGCAACCTACATCTGAAAAATGGCCCCATTCAGCCCCACACAGCCTACAGAAAGGGGATGGGAAGAGGAAAAGGGTATCAGCATGAAAGCATCCTTTTCTGCAGGGTGGGATGGATTGAGAGGTAGCTGCAGATGTAGATAAACAATAAATTAATAAAACTGCAGAGCTACAGTAGTTCCTAATGTCACTTCTGTTTTTACATCCTCCATATGAGCTTTATTTACTTTCAAAAATCTCTTCTGGAAAAGAGCCAATCCTTTCAGCTCAGCTTCTGAGACTCTACAAATACACTGTTAATACAGGGCTTCCATAATACATGCTTCAAATAGTTCCACCTGACCATTATATCTCAAAGCAGTCTATTTAAAATGACTTCCAGACTTCTGGTCCAAAGCAAATCCTATAAAACAGAGCAAGTATACTTACCTCATTAAAATGTACCGATCTACTGCAGAGGAGTACACTTGCCTGAAAATTGCCTCCCACACAGCTACCCGATCCTTCTTTCCCAGGTGACTAAAGCCTTCCAGAAAAATCCTGCTTCATTTCAAGATACCAAGTACCATAAACCAACTTTTCACACTTGTTCTTAACCCCTTTCCTGTCTGTTCTAAGTTCCTCAGTGTTATTTCTCCTCAGCTGATGGAGACTCCCACTACACACAGTCAAGCACATAGAAGGATCCTGCTCACACACGGCAAGTATGTCTAGATCCCAACCTACCCTGCACTGCAAGACAATGTCCAGATAGCAGTCACCATGTTAGCAACCTTTGCAACTAAGTCCTTTTTGCCTAACAAGTTTCCAGCATCAGCTTCCGGATGCATAATTCCCATGACTCATTTCAATAGACCCCAATGTTTGTCATCTGCTCCTCCCACCACGGCTACGTCATGGTCACCTCGCTGGCAAACAGGCACCAGTGAGCTAATGAAGGTGTGAACTTTGGGCTAAGCCCCACCTAAATTACCTGCTTTTGGAGCTGCAATATCCTGGGGGTGGCAGTCACATATAGCAATGCCTGTTGTAGGGAAGAGATAGGATAATTCAAAGAATAAAGAATTCCGGTTTGCTCCAGCTTATAAGGATGGACTAAAACTTTTCAGTTGATGTTTCTGTGGTCTGGAGAGCTACATACAAAACATTACTTCTGGGCAGTACAGCACAGATAAGGTTTTAAGAATAAGTTGTGACAGTAGCAGTTTACATTTTGAGGTGGCCAAACTCAGATTTTCTATGGGTCTGACTTCTGGGAGTGGCTATTCAGAAGTTCTCAAAGTCATAAGCCAGATCCTTTAAACCTTAACTGGGACGGGAGAAAACAGGAACATGGAAAATCACTATGAACATCTGATGCGCTTGGCTTGCAAGCACATGCAGCTGACCTCTATCAGATCAAAGTCACCAAAGCCTACTGAAAATATTTAGTATACTGAAGAGAACCAGGAATCCTGACAAGTGCAAGGTCCTACACTTGGGTCAGAGCAATCCCAGGCACAGTTACAGGTTGGGCAGAGGAGAAATTCAGAGCAGCCCTGTGGTAAAGGACTTGGGGATGTTGGTCAATGATAAAACGAACATGAACTGGCGGTGTGTGCTCACAGCCCAGAAAGCCAACTGTATTCTGGGCTGCATCAAAAGGAGCATGACCAGCAGGTCGAGGGAGCTAATCCTGCCCCTCTACTCTGCTTTTGTGAGACCCCACTTGGAGTACTGTGTGGAGTTCTGTTGTCCTCAACATAAAAAGGATATGGAACTGTTGGAACAAGTCCAGAGGAGGGCCATGAGGATGATCATGGGACTGGAGCACCTCCCCTATGAAGATGGGATGAGAGAGTTGGGGCTGTCCAGCCTGAAGAAGAGAAGGCTGTGTGGAGACCTCATAGCAGCCTTCCAATATCTGAAGGCGGCCTATAGGGATGCTGGGGAGAGTCTCTTCATGAGGGACAAGGGGTAATGGGTTCAAACTTAAACAGGGGAAGTTTAGATTGGATATAAGGAAGAAATTCTTTACTGTGAGTGTGGTGAGGCACTGGAATGGGTTGCCCAGGGAAGCTGTGAATGCTCCATCCCTGGTGGCGTTCAAAGCCAGGCTGGACAGAGCCTTGGGTGGCATGGTTTAGTGTGAGGTGTCCTTGCCCATAGCGGAGGGGTTGGAACTAGATGATCTTAAGGTCTTTTACAACCCTGATTATTCTATGATTCCATGTACTGTGCCCAAAAGCAGAGAAACACCTACGTCATCACACATCTATGAACACAAAACAAAACAGAACTCTTTCATCCAAGAGCATCCAAACTCTTTCTTAGAGACAGAGGCAAATAGTTGCACCTATTAATATACATACAAAATAAAACCATTAATATATTTTTATGTTGTATTTAATAAGTGCAATAAAAAAGTAAATGATGATATCTTAGATTTCATGATTTACAGGTCTCATTAACTACAGGTACTTTTTACTTTACACACATTAATTTACACCAATCAGCTAAGAATTTATAGCAATAATTAGACCATACAATGCCAAAATTTTCATGTGATCAAAAAGATGCAACACACAAACTTTCAAATATTGTGACATAAGCAGGTTATGATTCTTTCCCCACCCCCCAGAACAAAATAAGTTAAGGCACACATAAATGTAGAAATACTCTCATCTGATATCACTGATGTAAACAGTATTTTTAATATAGTTTAAAAAGGTCTCGATCTTTACTCACCTATTCCAAGATAATTTTTAGCTTGGAAAAGAAGGAGGGAATATATTCCACTATAAAGCATTCCAAGCAACCAACACAGATAACAAACGCACTACAGTTAAGTCTCTCCCATACAAAGACAGGATGAGAAAGTTGGGGCTGTTCAGCCTGGAGAAGAGAAGGCTGGGTGGAGACCTCATAGCAGCCTTCCAGTATCTGAAGGGGGGGCTATAAGGATACTGGGGAGGGCCTCCTCATTAGGAACTATAGTGATAGGACAAGGGGTAACGGGTTCAAACTTAAACAGGGAAAGTTTAGACTGGATACAAGGAGGAAGTTCTTTGCTGTGAGGGTGGTGAGGCACTGGCACAGGTTGTCCAAAGAGGCTGTGAATGCTCCATCCCTGGTGGCGTTCAAGGCCAGGTTGGACAGAGCCTTGGATGGCATGGTTTAGTGGGAGGTGTCCCTGCCCACGCGAGGGGGGGTGGAACTTGATCTTAAGGTCCTTTCCAACCCTAACTCTTCTATGATTCTATAATTCTATGAAAACAGCAAAGCACAGTTTTTAAACTTTGTCCTACTAGAAGTTACGACATGTTCTTGAAATTTTATTTTCCTTAGTTTAGAAATAAACTTATTTATTGTTAGGTTACCTTAGAAACCTCCTACAAAAATTTTTCAAGTATCTGAAAAATGGACTTGTTTCACTTTTCAGCTGCCTAAATGGGGAATAAATATTAGTGATGATTAAACAATGAGTAAATCTTTATATACTTTGGAAACAGAACTTTTAATCTAATTGCTGTACAAACCACGGAAGTTCATGTTAGGTCAGGAACACAATTTTTCTTCTATTAAGATTCCTTTTTATCTTCCTTCTAGATGGAGCATACATTTAATAGCTATCCTGATGCCACCTTTCAGTCTCCCAGAAAATGGGATGTGGAAGACTGCACTGTATTTCTTTTCTTAATATATGTATAACTGGAAACAGCTGCATAGATCAGTGTGAAATTAGACTGATCTCCCTCAAGCCAAAATGCATGCTCTTACTGTCTTAAGCTTCAGGACTGTAAGGCAATTTCTTACAATCATTTAAGGAAGTGGCAAACGTTACACATTTTCATAGTTCTACCACTTTGGGTGTGAAATGAAGTCATCACTTCTATTCTGAATTTCAGTTACTACTTCTTCTCTCACATACTTAACCAAACAGAAAGTAAAATCAGGCAATGCATTAAAATTCCC
>JASSUY010044190.1:0-14067 GCA_032466535.1 Forpus xanthops
GAGAAGGCTGCGTGGAGACCTCATAGCAGCCTTCCAGTATCTGAAGGGGGCCTATAGGGATGCTGGGGAGGGACTCTAGTGATAAGTCAAGGGGTAACGGGTTCAAACTTAAACAGGGGAAGTTTAGACTGGATATAAGGAGGAAGTTCTTTACCATGAGGGTGGTGAGGCACTGGAATGGGTTGCCCAGGGAAGTTGTGAATGCTCCATCACTGGTGGTGTTCAAAGCCAGGTTGGACATAGCCTTGGGTGACATGTTTTAGTGGGAGGTGTCTCTGCCCGTGGCAGGGGGGTTGGAACTAGATGATCTTAAGGTCCTTTCCAACCCTAACTATTCTATGATTCCATGTTTCAACCATAATTTCTCACATTTCAAAGCAACCTGAACTTCAGATGCAAAACTAGCTACCCTGAAGTTTTAAATTTTAAATACAGGGGAATACCATGAGTACTACAGTATAACAGATTCCAGCAAGAGTTTTTATTGAGAAGTATATTCTGGCATTGCATGTCTGCTTTATGGTGTTAGGGTTTTTTTGTTTTCACCTTTTTCCATGCTGATACCTTCTCTATACATTTGCTAGTGTTAAAGAACAACCTCTCCAGAGGGCAACACAGAAAGGACCAGTACTGTGAGCTGCCCAAGAACTTGTGCTCCAGGAAGCTGGGGAGTCCATAGCCCCATAGACAGAAAAACCCATCTTTATTTCAAGTATCACTAATACAGTGGTGTACTTGCTGGCTGTGGTTCAGGACAGCAAATCATTTAAGTTCTTCAGTATATTCACTTCTGTGCAATGGAAAGCTAACTACTTCCACTTCCCCCTTCCAGGCTGCTTCACATGCACAGCTAGCTTCTGTGGCAGTGGTATTCTTTCTCACCATGGCAATGTAGAGTACATGCTACAACCATGAGCACAGACTAAAGTGCTACAGTAAGACAAGGAATAAAGCAGTACACATCTGAGACACTGCTTCAGTTTCACACCTGCATCCTCACCAAAAATTTCCAGATCCGGATCTGAGGCAGTTGCTAGCCAGACAAACTTTGTATTTCTCATAAATTTTAACATGAAAATTATGCTACAAACAGCTTAAGAACCTGTCACAGCATTACCATTAAGAGAAGTAAAGCAGTATAAAGCCTACAGACAGAATCCAAGCCTGGGAAAGAATCTGTTCTCCTTCAGTGCCAGAACAAGGCGGACTCTTCCAGCTGTAGCCTTATCACAGGATATGTTGCATGGTTAAAAAGGCTGCATGTGCTGCTCTAATCGCAAGAGTCCCTGCTGTAGTTTACAGGGCAGGCAAGTAATTTCAGAGCGCTGGCAAACAGACCAGCTTCCCTTATTCTGGCTTCCCATGCCAGTGCTGACACCAACATGCACTGGCAGCAGAGAAGCACCAGCATAAAGTTTCCTATCATGAGGGCATTACTTAACGCAACTGTGCTAGCACATGCATGTTGGCTCTGCCTGTCCTGCCTCCACAACAGTGCTCTGTGTCACCCAAAAAAGAAAGGCCTGGTATACTGAACCCCACAGACAAGGCATTCCTTACTATGGTCTATAAAGAGCCATTCATCCCCACTGTACCTCAAATAGCCACTGGATGCAATCATGAAATGAATACATGACTGTGGATTCTTTTAAATCACTGCCTTCTTACACAGACAAGCAACCAGTGTCCAGAAGTTACATCCTCACTGTTCTCGTTCTCAGTTCAGTAATCAAACGTTCACCCTTTCTGTCACATCTGGTATTAGTCCCCTCATTTCTACAAGAATTTAGAAGTTTAGAGATTTTATGAGAAATTTAGAGAAACAGCACAAAACTCCACCAATCCATTCTTATGCACCTGCATACAATCCTATTAAGTCAAATCCATCACAGCTTTCTATCACCAGAACTATAGCAGCATTTCTTAAGTCTGTCTGCCATCCACTAGCTGTTCATTGCCAGTCTACCACAGTCAGCTGCACAAGGTTGCTAAGACAGAGTGAAGTATATAGGTGCGGAGAAATTGTGCCTATTCATGACAAACCCCAAGAATTGCACAGGTCTGTTTCTTGCAGATCAGAGGAGGCTGATTTGCAGAGCTCTGCTGCCCTACTCTTAAATGACTTCTAGCTTTTCCTCCAGCAGATGCTTCAAGCAATTTTCAAGTGCCTAGGAAGAGTGGAGGAAACGCCACCAGAGAAACACATACTGTCAGATGATTTAAAAGGAAACTGCTGGTAGCTGGGGCAATATAGTAGAATGGATTCCAGGATGCTGTTGCATATCCACAAGTCAGGTAAAAGAAGTTGATATGAACAGTTGTCAGGGAAAGGTTTAAAATAAAATTCAGGATCATGGCCACAACCAATACCAATTGATGTGCCACATTTTTTAACCCAGTCACATTTAGAAGCGGCGTTTCTTGTCTTCTCCCCTAACAGATGTTCTTTGCTTTACATTAGTTTAGACAGGAGCCAGAGAGATGAGCAAAGTGTGCTAAATATGGCCCATCCAATTCTGATACACAGGAGCACTACTATAAAATCTGAAACATGAAGACAAAACCAGTAAGGAATAGCAGTTTCTAGCAGGCACCTGCTGAAATAGAAGGCAAGAAGAAAAACATCTTTTTAATTATTTTAACATTAAATTCTCATCAGTGTTGGAGGAAAATGTACTGCTGGAAAGACAGAAGCGGTGAACCTCCTGAGGTCACACTAGAATTTTGCATCAGCTGCATTCAGAGCTGCAGTAGGACAAACCCACCCAACCTCATGCTACTCTCCTCCATACTGGACAGGACCCATATGCGTTCACCATGTGGTTTCCTTCTCTAAGTAGTTAGAATTCTCTAAGGCTCTTCCAAACAGTAGATAAAAATTACTACATAAAAATAGTCTGAATGTTTGCTGAATTAAGGTAATAGATAAGGACATACTTCCTTGTTAACCATTTTGAAATGGCAAATGCAAGATTATGTTTTTTTAATTAAAAAAAAAAAAACAACCCAAACAAACCAACCAGAAACCGCTCCCTATTACAAATGTAACAGATGTTAGAAAATCAAGACAAAACCTCCTCAGTTTTCTACTCACTTAAAAGGGTTGCCATGTTCCACTCCAGAGACAGTCCTATCTTTGGTACAGGCTCCCATACATGGGCTGTACAACAGCATCAAAATGGTCACAGAGTATTTAAAGGCGAAGGTCATGAATTCTGTTAATTTTCAAGTGACCAGAATCCACAAGTGACCAAAACACTGCTACTTTCTCCTTGGAGCACCCAACCATTCCCTTCAGTCTCTGGTTACTAGAGGAAGCAGCACTGTGCTTTGAACAGGAGGGTCCCCTCTCTGTCACAAGTGATACCACGCCTGACACAGCCCTTCTTCATTAGCTATGCTTTCTCTGAAAGAGGCATAAGGCCTTGGTCCTGGAAGAAGTTACAATTGTTTTACAGGGACACGTGCTACTCAGCGAATGGTATTATCTGTCGATGGCAAAAGTTCCCATTACCATACTCTGCCAAAGAAGTAATTTGGTACAACCGCACATTATCAACATTTCCTGCAGAGTTAACACAAGGTTTACAACTCAGCAAGGCAAGGCCAACTGATCTTCTACCGACCCATTATAAAGGACAGTAGCTGTCTAACTTAGAAATTAAATCAACAAGAGGCTAAAAAGTATTCACATCCAAATCTTGGGAAATGTTAAGTATCTCAGCTGAAAAGGCTGCCTCCTCCTTGTGCTGCTTCTGCAAAGCCAGGTAGCTGTCTTACAATGCTCAATCAATGCTAACCAACAGCTTCAAGCATGAAACAACATAGCGCACATTCAAATGTCCATTTGTGTGCTCATGGATTGGATTTTTTTGGTTGACATGCTTTTTTAAAGAAAAAAAGTTTCTAGGAAGAAGGTGTCCACCAAGGAAGACATCTTCTCTGCCTGAAAAGAAAGACACTGCTGGAAAAACTGCACCCAACGGCATTTAGCTGTGACAAAGACAGCATGAATCCAGTGCAAAGTCAGTACCAGCATCCTTACATCAACTGTTCTCACCATGAAATTCTTTTCACAAATACTGATTCTACTCAGACTTTCCAGACTGGCAAAACAGAGATATCACTTCAGTCTGAGCCTGTCCTGTCTGCAGGTTACAAATTCCAATACTTCTCTAATTAGAGATCTACTGCAATTATAAGGTGGATTATTTTTAGCAATTGTCTGATTGAGCTGGAGCCACAGACAGTTGTAAATTAGTCATTGCTTTTTGTAAGACTGTATTTTACACATCAACTTCCAATGCAATATTTAGTATCTCTTCAAAAGCCATAATATATCAGTCATCTTTGCAGGGAAGAGAGGAAAGAGGAAGCAGTTATCATTCAGCCATAGAGAAACTTAACACCTTCAGGCTCCTCACTCAAAGCCCAGAAAAAATGGCAAAGGGAGATGCAAAGGTCTGGAAAGGCACAGCTGCCTTCACACACAGTGGTGAAGACACAAGCTCAAGTAACCTATCTCTCTGATAGCTGTACTGTTGGAGTAGCATCTTTTATAGAAGGCTCAGCAAGAGTGTACTGTGCTGTTTTATTACTTGCCGGGTTAAAGCATGACTTAGCCTGCCAGTGATTTTCTTCCTTCTTTTTTTTTTTTTTTTGGCACATTTCAAAAAGGGAAGAAGAAACAGTCCACGAAGAGAGGCTCAGCTCAGAAATTTGCCAACTTTCCTTGACTCACAGGGGTTGCTGGAGATGGAGGATAAACAGCACCTCAGAAATACAGGTCTGTGCCGCAGTATGTCCACGTTACTCGCCTCACTGGGATGAGCCACATGTAGTCCATCTACTTTCCAATCCCATCGCCTGCTGACAAGAATTACTTTCAGACTGGAAACCAAACAATTTCATTGTCATTTTAAAGTCCTTGTTACTGGCTCATATGTATTTCATACACATTAGTTAGATTACATCAACCACGAAGACCTGTCCATGAGCCACAGGGGACTCAGCTCAAAGGAGGCCAGTCAGAGATTGTATCATCAGCTGTCTGAGTTTCTCCTCCCTTATCCACAGAAGCAGCAATGCAAATCGTGTCTCAAGTGATGAGTACGTGCTTTGTGGGGTCACATGGAAAGGGATATAATACCAAAGTGCCAGTTAGCAACTGGCATAAATACCTTCCCTAAGCAGAGCATCCACCCTGCAGCAGAACCATCCCTGCAGCTTCCTCCCACAACCCCTTCACCACGCACAGCCAGTCTAAGCTGAACCAACGTAGGTCTTACAAACAGTAGAGCCTAAAGAGAGCAGCTATGGAGGACCTAGAAAGGCAGCTGACAAGCAGCCAACCAGCAGCCTAACCAGCAGAATGCCTGCCGGGCATCACAGCTCTACCAACCCTGTGCAAAGCACCTGTAGCACTGCACAGTGAGAACACACCCGCTGAAAAACCTCTCACTAGGCATTCAAAGACAGATAAGACAGACTGAACACGTGTCCTAGCTGACAACTAAAGCCCAAGTACACAGGGAGAGCAAACAGCCATAACAAATGTCTGACACAATCGAAGATCACAGCCAAGAATAAAATGCCTGATGTATCTAATTCCCTTTCTATATAAGGAACTGATCCTGACTCCACTTCCTTGCTCTCAGGCAGCTGGACCACACAATGCTATGCTCGCTTCTTGCCAGGGTATCACTAACAAAGGAAACTGAGTGAGAAATCTTATCTTGAATCAAATATGTTCAACAGTAACTGAGCTGGGATCACTTCTTGCCTTGTGGTTGGAGAAGCTGATATCAACACCTCTGAAGGATAAAAGTCTAGGCTTGGTGCAGCTACAAGCGCTGCAGGGTCTCAAAACACCAAATGCTGACCACAGGAGACTGATCCTGGGATGATGAAAACCACAAAAAAGACTACAAAGCATACACCAGACTTACCCTGCTGCACTTGGCATGTAGGGAGATGCTTCACACTCCACTATGTGCACTTCAGATGCAGCCTCACTGAGAAGGAGTAAAAAGCAAGGAGAACTTAGTCAACCCTGGTAAGAGGCACAGTGCTCTGGCAGGGCCACCTCCTGCTGCTCTGAATGTACAGTTTTGAAGCTGCAGTTCTGATCTATCAATTGCACATTGCCTTGCTAGAAGCAAAGCCACACATTTCATTTAAGAAAGTAATCAGATGGATTGGGAAAGGTCAAAGAGGAGTAATTTTAAACCTATTGCCATTTGAAAACTACAGCAGAATTGCAAACCCCACCTTCGCAGTAATTTGCCTGTAAAACATCACAATGCAGTTCTATGCTCCCAGGAGGGCACATAAAAAGAATCTCATGCCTAAAAGGCCTTGGGAGCTGCAGAGCTCCACAGGTGTACCAGAGCAGGACTCTCACACCTGCCAAAGCACGCAGCAACTTGTACAGAACAACACAGAGACCTTTCAAGCCTTGCAATTTTGTGATGAAAGCAACTTGGTGAATGTTTCTGCAATATCTGAAAGACTTAACTCCAGTGGTCACAGTCAGAAGTTTTCCTCCCCTGCTAGGTCTGACCCATAAAGGGTACAAAATAGCTGAGCATTGCTGTCACGAGAATCACAGAAACAAAACACACATCTCATGCAAAGGAACTGCTAAAGCACAATATACAATTTTCACACCTAAACCAACAAGGTATTTCAAGACTACATTGTTAACACCCTGCATAAGAACACTGATGCATTTAGAAGGCTGAAATTTGATCTCATTTTCACTGTGGCTTCTGCTTTGTTATGCCCAGAGACAAAACTCTCATTTTCTAATCAAACGGGCTACTTTTTTTTTTTAAACTCTCCGCATCAAACCAGCATGATAAGGCTCCAGTAATTTTGCTTTCTCTCCGCCTCCACCCCATTTATGTTATCAAACATTAACTCTGGGGAGAGCCTGCTGTGCCATGCCACCTCTAGTTTAGTAACAGTGCTTAACCTTTTCCTCTAGACTCTTAGAGACCTTGCAATAGCAGAAGGCCATCACATGGGCAGAAGGATTAGCAGTGCTGTCCGATTCCCTACAGTTTGGTGTCCTGCAGTTGCAAGCTTCATAAGGGCCATTTACCCATGTAAACTAGCTTGTGCCTGAAAAAGTGTTATCTCCATGCACTCGCTGCAGGGTGGGGCTGCAACCCTAGGTTGTGACACTGCAATTTACATTACGTTCTTCCTGCAACACCTATAGTTCCACCAAATATCTGACATTTTGCCAACAAGTTACATGCAGTGTTACTGCATAAGCCCAGAAGCCCTTGGAAAGCAGGCTAAAAATATGTAATTTTCTAAAAAATCCAGGGACTTTAAAAAAAAAAATAATATACAGATGACAACTGAGTTGCAGGAAACAAACATACACACTGGTGAAGTATCTTAAAACAGATAAAATAGAGACCAGAAGCAGGAAAGAGACTCAAATTTCCTGACTCTCACAACAAACCTTCAGCTGCAAGTGAACTTCCTCTTCTCTTCAGAGCTAAGTAGGTTGGTTTGGTTTTGTTTTTTTTTCCTCGTTGCAACAGGACAGCATATTGTTCACTATGTGTTTATGCTGCTTGGTAGAAGAAAACTCTCTCATCTAGAGATCATTAGCAATGTGAACGGCAGCAACTCCTCTGCAAGTCTTCTGTCTACTTGCTTTTAATATATTATATACAGGCATGCATACGCACATTTTATAGCAGCAGCTTCAGTGCAAACGATAGGTCACAGATTGTGCTAGAGAAAAAATATTGATAACTATCCTTTCCAGGTATGGTGCTTCCAGTTCAGATTTGGCAGGCAAGAGATAGATGAAAATGACCCTGAAAGCTGTGAATGTAATAATCACATTTAAACAGACAACATTTGGATGCAGAACTACAAGGGAAATTTACTTCATTTACCTGAAAGGAAGGAAAAAACAAAGCCTCCTGTTAACTTCAGAAAGAGCCAGACTGCTCCCATGTGTATTTTCCTCTTTGTCATCACCTGTGGTAAACTATTACCTAGTGCTCCTCATGTTGCCCTGCTAGGTCAGACTTCACCAGGCTTATAAGAACAGAAAAGTCACTGCCAAGTTTCACTTTCTATTTTTTGCAGCAGAGTTCATCATGCCGTTAAGTGCAAGTTCCTTAGGAGTGGTCTGCTGAAGGAGGCAATGGGAAACAGGCAAAAAGAGGACAAACCCCCACTCACACAGGGCAAGAAGAGACATTTGAAGAACCTCTTGCTATAATGTGGCCCATAGTATGAAAGCATGGCAGAGACCTGTATTGCATCACTCCCTGTATTTCAATCCAATAATTTTCTCATAAATATATATATACATACATGGAAAAAAATACAGAAGCCACAAAATCACAGAATGGTTTGGGTTGGAAGGGACCCTTGAGATCATCTACTTTCAAAAAACACACACACACACCATTCTTCTCCCTCCACCTTCCACTAGACCAGGTTGCTCCAAGCCCATCCAACCCAGCCTTGAACTGCCAGGGACGAGACAGCCACAGCTTCTCTGGGCTACCTGTGCCAGTGCCTCACCACCCTCAGATGGAAGACTTTTTTTCCCTGTGAATATGCTTTTATCCTTTAAATATGCCACATTTTTCTGTGAGTCCTCCTCAGTTCATAGTTTGTAGTTACAAGAGACTATAAAAAGGATTGGCCTAGTAGTGAATCACCCCCAATAGCACACTGAGCTTTTATAACTAGAAATAGAGGGATCAGAGAGATTAATCCTCTGTCCTGGATGACAGGAGGAACTAGTGACAGTGAAAGCAAATATAAACAGGCAGGGAATGCTCTTTGCCTTGTTACAGCCCCCTCTGGTTTCAGAGGAGGCTCTTCTACCATGAGATGCCTCAAGAGGTCATTATGAATGAAATTAAACAAAGGCATCCCTTTTATAAGCACTGCAGGAAATAGGAGGAGGAACTCCCACTAAAAATATCTGTGACATCACCTTTCCTCTCCCAGGAAGGCAAAGGTCAGGTTCAGCCCCACTGCCAAGAGAAGCACTTACAGTAGCAAGATTTGACTGAATAACTTCCTAGGTGTTTAATTGGTGGTATAGAGCAGGTTGTGCACAGCAATTCCATGGCTTCCTATTCAGTTAATATGACTAAAATGATCCTCTACAAAGCAAAATTTCCCAGAAGACATGTCTAGAACTCAGTAACCTTCAGTGCTAGGAGTCACGGCAATTTGTGGACCCCAACTGCTGTCCCCAAGCAAATTCTTGCATAACAAGAAAGAGGAACTTAAAACACAACTTTAGCAACAAGAACAAAGCACATTTCCCCTCTCCCCCCCCTCTTCAAGCTGCAGTGATGTCACAGAGTTATTAGCAGTAAGCCTGAGTGATAAATTATTTTGGTCATTAGAATCAGCAGATCAGATCCAGGGGAAACCTATCTGTTTATTAAGAAGTGGGGTTTTGTTTGCTTGGGTGTTGCTTTGGTTTGTTTTTCTACAGGTACTCTCCCTTGCAGGCTCAGTACACACAATAAAGAAGAACTGAAAGGCTTTTTAAAAACAAAGTATAGAAGTATATTTGCAAAGGCAGGCACCAAGGATTCACATACTTTTCAAAAAAATCAGCAACTTGGCATGAAACCTTATTTTTATATATTTTTTTTTTAACTTTTTTAGTTTGTTAGGCCAGATCCTTCTTTCTTTCTCTCACCTCTGTCGTATCTAACTGACCCTTTAATTCAAAGATAAATGATTCTCATCATGTGTACAGGACATGAGAGAAGTCAAGCTATCTGCTCTGGGAAAAACAGCCAAGAGTATTTTTATTCCCTGTAATGAACCTCTTATCCTTCACAGTGTGTAAACACATGATCTTATTGAAGCTATAGCCAAAATGTGGGACAAACTCACCCTCACTGTTTTTCAGTTACCTGTTAAACAATCTAAATCCAATACTTGCTTTCCCAAGGAGAGATCACTGGCAGAATACATGGTGACACATGTTCTGTCCTCCTTTTGCAGGGCACACAGAAACTTTAAGAGGCAGGTATCAAGGCATACCTATCTGATACATCAAGATATACCTACCCCAAAATAGACAATATTTATATTCCATATTGATTCTGGCCACATATTCTGTGAGGTTTACAACTGGGATCCTTAAATGAGTCTCCAGGGATAAAGTGCTCATCTACTAGTTAACATCAAACTATGGAAAACCTCAGCTGCATTTTCCAGAATATTTAATATTTTCCACCTACTAAGCATACACCTGGCAACAAAATTTCCAGCACTGTTTTCAGGCAAGTTCAATCAACCACAAGATTCTGCCAGGTCAATGGCTAAATTCAAGAGCTACCAATCTCCCCTTATTTGCCTGAAGGTATGAAATGTGAACTCCAGAGGGGTGCCTATTTTACAAGACAGAGAAGCTGAACAGTCATTTTCATGTATCTGTGATTTAAAAGGGCCTAAACCTGATAACCAGATGGACACATAATAAAGGCCAGTCTTCCACCTGGTCCCTGGGGAAAGAAACTGCAAGCACTAGGAACTATTGATGTTGCTGTTATATCTCTTGCTATACCTCTATCTGCACTGTCTGGCTGTCTGGTGACAAGTTACGTTTAAGAATAACACAGCTCTTAAAGCATATCTTTAATAGCAGAACAGACTGCGCTTCCAAGGGCTCTTGTCCATTTACCTACCCCAGAATCAATAAAAGCAATGCAATTTGATATCTGTCTTTTTTAATGCTTCATATGAATGTAGCTAGATATCTTGATAAAGGACTCACAAATAACACTGTGGGAAGCAGTAAAAATTAATCTGTTTTGGAAACGGTGAGTTCTTTGGACAAGTGGTGTTTTCAGTAAAATCCAGAAAGCAGAATGAGTAAAACTGGCTCTATTTAAGTGAAGAGGGTTTCAAGGACCTGCAGTTATAAAACTTTACAACAAACAAAGCCCACTGAGCAAGTTCAGTGCCAACTCTGCTATGCCAAAGTAAGTTGTCATCACATCTTTGCAGTCAACTGCACAGGTCAGCAAAACAGAAATCACATTAAACCCTACACAAGTTCTGACTCACTACTGAAATTAATACAGTGAATTAGATGTGTGGCTTGTGTGGTTCACTCAGTTCCTGCAGCAGCTAGCAGTCGATGCCCCAGAGAAAGAACTGGAGCAGACAATAACTGGACAGCTCGTTCCCCGGGAAGATTCACCCTCTGATACCTTATGCCCTAGAAGTGCAGTTTTTACCAGACTTGTAGTTTTCCATTCTTTACAGCTTTCTACAGTTTTGCAACTCATTATTTGTCTGCCACATGCAAACACAGTCCAAGTACAGTGATGTCCAGGTTGTCTGCAAGCACTGTCCTTCAAAGCCTGTTTGTTTTCTAAACTAGCCTGGCTACAGCCTCTTACAGAATACTAGTGAGACATTTCTACAGGATCAACATTCCTTATATTTTGAGGGGAGTGAGGACAGGCAAGACCAGAACAAAACAGAATTAATAACAGTAAATATATATATAAATACATATAAGAAGAAAATTTAAAAAATTAAGGACACTTCATTCATGTTTTCATTTTCCTGGCAAATGGCCATGCTCACTCTAGTCTTCACCACTTCCAAAGCTGGCTATCAATGAGCTGCATTAGGAATGACTGCTTCCAATGGGTTATGGCAGGAAAGACACATAGCAGTAAACGTTTTCTTAAGCAGCAGAATCAATTCAGGACTCGTAAGAACCACCTACCACTCCTTCCTTGAGCAGCATTGCTACCGGGAGCTGTCATACTCCTGCAATGATCAGCCTCCCCCACTAATATCAGTGTCTGGAAAAGCAGTAAGGAAATTACGCTGGCAGAGGAGAGACTTGGAAACGTTGCCCTAAGTACATGTGACAGCCTCAGCAGCTGGGAAGACTGAACCCTTTCACCCCTGAACATGGGAGAGCTGCTTGTCCAAAGGTTAGACCTAAAATAACAGGAGGGGGCTTTGTGATTTTGTTTGTTTTGCTGTTTAGACTTTTTTTCTCATCCTGAAAATATGAAAAGTTCACCCAGCCTGCTGAATTAATCTATCTTCATAACACTTAAGACTGCGCAAAAGCAATCAGAGAACAGGTGGATTTTCCAGCCCTGAAATCACAAATGCCTTATCTGGACACTTACACCAATTCTGCCACATATTCATACACTGAGTCATAAAAGGATTGCAGCCTTTCTTCCAACAGGACACCCCAAACAGAAAATTGCTTCTTTTCAACTAGTTTACCTCTAAAACTGCTGACTAGCACTAGTTGAAAGTTATAAAAAACCAAACCGAACACAAAACAGCAAAAACCCCAACACTGCAGCAGTAATATTCAGTGAATTGTGATTATTTTCAAATTCACATTGGACTGTAACCAAAATCACACAAAGTCCCCAGCACAGGAGCAGCTGTTCAGGCTGCAGCAGTTCTATCAGTTTCAGCAACCGTAGCAGAATCAAATGCTGGGGAACACCTCACTTTCCTTGCAACAGGGTTGCTCCAGGGAGTCAGGCACCAAATGGTTTGGGCCACAGCTGAAAAGCTGCCAACACCCCCTCAGCAGGGGTTACCGCTGGGTGCTGGGCAAACCCTTGAGCCAAGACCCTCCGTGTTTCCAGCAATCCTGGTCCAGAGGAAGACTTAGCAGAACACCACATTAGTGTAAGTTTATCAGTGCTGGCAGATCTCACAGAAAACATTGACACGTTTTTGAAAAAAGCCTTCTTTCCTCGGAGTGCCTGACTAGGGCTATTACTGTATCAACCTCAGCCTCATCTGACTACTCCAGAACTAATTTCAGCAGCAAAACTTCATTAAAGGGTGCTGCTGCTTCAGCTGAAGCGTTACTGTCAGACCAGCTCTCCTCTTCTGCCCTCATCTTCCTTCCAAGACTCTCCACCTCCACTCAAGCTCTACCTAAACTGTCCCTGCTATGTTTATGCTGCTGGGTTACCGCACAGATTCTGTGCTTGGAATTCCTTTGCCAACTGCAGAGCCTCAGCTTTGTGCCCTCCTGCACTGCAATTCCAAATAAACTGGTTTCACATCGGCACGTTGTAATTTTAGCTTTGCTTGCACTTCCAGCCTACCAAAAAGAGGAAAAGTTAAACTGTTACAGTTCAGAACAACTCCAGCACTACTCTATCTGCCAAGTAGCTCCAGGAAGCATAAAAGAATTCTGTTTCTCAGTCTGCCGTTAAACTTCACGATTCATTAGGAACACGTTGCAACCAGCACATCTCGCATACGGTTCTACCTCTGGTGTATCTTCGTTCCACATCGCTAACTGAAAGCAAATCGGGGTCCTCCTCCAAATCGGACGCCTGGTGCAAACAGTGCTTTCCCACGCAGCCGAGCCGCTCCCGGTTTCTCCTCAGCAGCACTAATACCCCAGCGCCAACAGGCACACCGACGAGCCAAGGCTGCGCAGACAAAGACCCCGGAGGTGGGAAAACCTCTTACCGGTGAATCAGGTGCGGCTCCCCCAGAGGAACAGCTCTCAACGCTCCGAGCGGAGCCCCCGCACCGGCCATTAACAGGAAGCTCCGTCGCAGCCCCCTCCGCTCCTCCCCTCCCCCCGGCCCGGCGAGGCGACCCCCGCTGCCGCTCTCCCCCCGGCTTCCCCCGCACCGCTGCCTGTTGATTGCCGTCGGCACCGAAGGGCTCTCAGACAGCGGCTCACCTGCGGGCGGCCCCCGGCCGGACCCGGGGCCGAGGTGGTGCCCACAGGGGTGGGACGAGCGGCAGCCTCAGGGCAGCGCCCCCGGTCAGGCGCACCCCGCGCCGGCCTCGCTGCACCGAGGGCAGCCGCTCCGTGCCACCGCCGAAGCACGGCCTCGCTCCTCGCAGCGGCGTCTGGCCCGGCCTCCCCGCACGGCCGGACCCAGCTCAGCCCCAGAGGAGAAAGCGGCGGCGGCGGCGACGACTCCTCACGGCCAGTGTGGCTGCCAAGCCTACCTTGGTGCCCCGCACAGGGCCCGGGCCGGCGACTCCTCCTCCGGCTGCGACGGCCGCTACTGCTGCCCATGC